>JABFDZ020000087.1:1853368-1865062 GCA_019775955.2 Pollimyrus isidori | reverse complement strand
TTTTTTTTTATCTTTTCCCCCCCCCCCCCACCCACCACACATGCCCAACACCCTGCTCTGTTGACAACTGTGGAATTTTATTTTTTTATTTTTTATTTCAACATTGACGAATAAAGACCTTTACCAAGTATATAGTTATGTAATCTGAATCAGGGTTTTTTTTGTTTGTCACTAGTTAGCTTTTAGTTTTTGAGGAATGTCAAAAGTATGAGCAATTTGACCTCTGACCCCAGGAGAATGTGTTAGAATGAACCAGCACATTTACAGACCCCTTAGAAATGGTTTTGATAGGCCAACTTCTGCACGGGGTTGAGGATGTTACTTCTCCTCGATGGACTTTAAAGGACCCAAGACAAATTCGGAAGGTTCAGGTCAAAAACGAGGGGTGACTTAGATGCAGAATTTCTGTACTCAGTAGCTGCACAAACTCCCCATGATCAGGTGTCACCCGACAGAACGATTGACTAGATCCAGTGTGAGGCAGTGGCAAGAACCCACTGACATTACAGTCACCCCGGCGTAGGGATCCTCAGTGTGACATCAACAATTTATGATTCCTGTGTGTGGCACAGAATCTCACAGATAGAATGGTTGAGGTCAGGGGTGAAGTATCGTATTGATTTATTTTTTACATTTCCACCTGGTATGTGCCTGTATATCATCTTGAGATATTCCTGTTTTGACAATGCGTCTGCAAATATTTGCCGATACAAACCAGAGCCTAGTAAACGTGGTGTAGCAGGAGCTCAGATTTACATGACACCTTTCAGCGAGAGTGATTTTTGGAGCGAGGTGGAAGTATGGAGAAGCCACAGCTGAAACGCGGCCAACTTCACTTCCTGGTCATCACATTGGTCATGTGACCAAGCTGTCCGGGTCACGGGGTTTATTTAGCACCATCCAGGTGCTGGAGTGACTGGGGGGTCAGCATTGGTATATGGTATCCAGGATGTGAAGGCTGGAGGTGCATTTTCTTTGATAAAGCATAGAGGAAGCCCTTTTCAAACTCAGAAACTTGAGTAGCCATTGCGTGCCAGCCCTGAGTATTTGCATGTAAGAGTTCAAAGTAGGCGTTATGCTGCGTTTGGAAGGTTTGCATGTAAGTATGCCCCCATAACCATGTCCCCTATCCTCTCACTATGCTTGCTGTGGAGCAGGTGGGCGCATGGGTACAGTAGCAAACACCCCGTCTTCGACAGCTCAGGAAACTCTCTTGCCCTCTGATTGGTTGAATTTGTGCGTGCATCCTTTGGTCCCTGTTGTCATGCTAAATATGCCTTACACGGGTGGGACACGTTAAATGGTGCTCTGTGGCGGAGCACGGTGGACACATCTGGCATGGCACCAGGTAACAGCATGAATAATTCAGTCACTGCTGACCCCAATGCACATTTATTGATGACCTCTCTGCTCATTTAATTGTTGATCTTAGGGTTGATTAATTGATATCTCCTGCTGTTGACTCTGGGCAAGTGTGGCTAATGATGTATTGAATAATTTAGATAATCAAGCTTCAGAGTGTTTTCTATGCTTCCCTGTGTAGAAGGCCATACTGGTGTACCACCACCATGATCTGCGATCGACAGCATGCCCCTCCAGTCGGCCTGTTGGCGCTCACTGTGTATCTCACTGAGCGATCCAGTGCCAATGGCAACACCCAAAGCAGATTGTCAGCGGTGCATGCCACCGTCAGCCTGACCACTCCGCAGTGCGGTGTGCTTTAATTAGTGCATTTTACTGATCATTCTGCCATAATTAAGCGGGTTCAGCATATCTGAAGTTCAGGAGCAGGGCTGATGCGGGAAGGGCTGGATCAGCATGAGGGTAGCGCTCCTTTGTAGCGAAGCCAGCATAGCATAATTAAGCAAACTAACAGGCAGATGAATGGAGCACACTTTTAGCTTAGGGCTAAGGCTGGATTAGCTTAATTGAAATTAAACAGTGTTGTGGGAACGCGGCCGGCTTGGGTGTCAGGCGTTTGACGGAGGGATGCCGTGCAGAGGGATTAAAAGGTCAGCTCTTGCCAGCTTCCTCGTCTGCTGGAAATGGCTGGTTCTGTGGGGAATCCTTCAGCGGATGACCTTTCGCTTTGGTGTCTGCGTCTGTGCGGGAGTGAGAGGCAGACCGTCAGTTATGGTGTGTCAGTGACCTGCCCGCTAATGTTATCCTAACAGGATATATCACGCGTTTCACATGCCAGACCTGGCTCTCATCAGTGAAAAATGATTGTTCCCCCGCCACCTTCGTTTGAGCGCTTCCGTCCTCGTTATCCATCCCCTCGATCCGCTTCACCTTAAATCGTAACCATTCGGGGATCCTGTTGATGTTTATGGCTGTCTTTGAATTGGGGGGGTGGTGGTGGTTCCACTTTGAGCCCAGCTTGACGGTGTAGCCGCTTCCACGCCAGTTAGCACTGTTAGCATCCCTGTGCGAAAATGAGTGTGGCTTCTGTGATCGTCCATTTATTCACGGCGGAGCAGAAGCCATTATGTATCTAAAGTGTCACCCTAGTGGGCATGAGGTTTTCTGTGGGGGAGGAGGGGGTTTACACAGAGCTCCCTCAGATGTCACACGGGCCTGCAGGATCATGAGAGAGACCACTACCCATTACCCTTTTCCTTTTACATGTGTCCAATCAGCATCCACCAGTTAAAATGCTGAGCATTTTGAGGTTGGAGTGTTGAATAAAGCAAAGTTTTAGATCGTGACATGGCTGTTGATCTAAATGAAGACTGATAAGGCCGTCCAGGAATCATCTATGTTAGGGGGATGTTTAAATCACCTGTTTCAGCTGCTTCAGTCGTCCCTCAGGCTTTCAGCAAGTAGTGGGAAACAGCACTGTATGTTTAATGAGCTCACTTGCCGTGTTTATGTCCCTGCTTGTTGCTTGAATGTCACGGAGTGACACTTTGAGTGGCTTGGATATGATGGGATATGATTCATTGGTTTTAAATGTTTTTAATGGTTTTCATTTTAACCCAGTATAATAATCTTGGCTGCAGCTGTTCCTTATTGCTTATTGCTTAATATTTTGTAATAATAACATTTGATACATTCCTGAAAGCGTACATATTCTTAAAGTTTTTTTTTTTCTTTTGTTTGTTTTTTTTTCTTCATAGGAGTGTTGTGGTGGGCCCTAAGAAGGCAGGGGCTGCCCCCCCCGGGCCCGCCCCAGCCGCCCCACCTGCTGCAGGAGCTTCTGCTTCCGCCGGGCCACCCGACAGTGTCCCTGTCGCGGCCCCCGAACCCAGCGCCCAGGGTGGCGGCGCCGAGCCCATTGCCGGTGAGTGTCGGTGCCCAACTCCTCCCTCACGCAAGCATGGCAGAGTCATTTGAATGGGAGAGGAGCCACAACACAGGAGGAAACGGAATGTGACTGCAGTCTGCTTCCCGGGGGGGGGGGGCAAAGTGAACGGGCATTATGCGATTATTTTCCATTTACTACGGAGGTGGGAAGTCGGAGCTGGGAATTAGGGCTGTGCGATATGGCATAAATTCGTATTGCGGTATAATTTGAACGGTAGATGGTATATATTGCGGTATATGATTTGATCTGTAAATTTCAATATAACTGTTTTTGAAAGGGTGACATGTCCTTGGCAAAGGCATTGTAGCAGGAAGTTGTATAGTAAACAGTTAAAACATTTCAATGTAGCCATGAATGTAGAATATTTATTGTGCAAAGCTGCAATTATAGAAAAAAATATGAAAACATTTAAAATAATTTTACTGGTTTTATCTTATTTAAAAAACAGGTCGGTTTTGTAAACTGTACAGGTAAGCAGAAAGCAAGACACAGAACTAGATTAGTGTCATAACTCCATCTATATTAATATGACTATCTCTTCCATAAAGGTCCTGCCAGGCACGGGTTAAGGTACCCAATGGGTGACCCGCAAATTTTGTTGAAACGGGTGAAAAATATTCTACTGTGTTGGATATGGGTTTAGGTCGGACGCAGGAGAGCTAAATTGCGGTTTTCAAAACAACATGTGCCAACAAAAAATACCCTAGGGCTATATTTTAGTGACAAAATCCCTGCATTCAAGATAAAACATAAAATCCGTACCAGTTTGTCTGCAGGCGCATTCCCAGAAATCTCTCTCACTTTCATTTTCAAAAAACAGGTGCGATCTCCTCCAATTGTTCGAAATGGATGCTGAAGTAGTCAGCTGAGGCCATCAACTGTGGACGATATCCTTTTTTTGCACAGTAATATAAAGCATTGCACCAAACGTTAGTCTTCGGCTTCGCGTAGGACTTCCAATCAGGTAATCAAAGGAAAATGGGCAATGCACATAGGTATAGCCTATGAAACCCAATACTGTGCAGGTTAGCCTATTGTGAATTTCATATAACATTGGTTTTATTAACACATTTAATTGTAAGCTGGTAAGGCTATGTGTGGGCATGGCAATATCAAACATTATTTGAGTTTGGAGGTAGGCTACTACCATTTGTTTTGATTATTAGGCTGTTATTAAGCAATATTTACATTTGGCTATGCCTTTTCAATAGATGTTGCACATGTTTGTTGTGCCAGTTAACTTGTCTAATTTTTAAGCTGGCTGATTTTTATTCAGATGCGGGTCAGGTGTCTTTATTTAGCGGATAGGGTGCGGAATTTTATTTTATTTCGTTTGGATAAAGAATACGGGTTTTAAGTATGATACGGGTTTTAAGTATGATACGGGTTTAAGTATTACTGGTATGGGTGGGTGCAGTTTGTCAAAATCAGACCACTCTCGGTAGGGCAATATAATCAAAATCTCTTCCATTGGCCAAATATATATTGTATACCGTTTAGACCGCCCAGTACTACTGCGAATGATGTCACACCCGAGTTAATCGCCTTCCAGTACATCAGGTCAGAAAGCCATTTAGCGATACCAGGGACCTGCTTCAAAAGCTAGGATTACTTCCTTAGCCAGACAGCTTTTCGGATTTAAGGTACCCCAGTGTACATGACCTATATCTTCGTTCACTTATATTTAGCCCAGACTACTTTAAATCTGACAAGTTATTTGGCTGAGCAAGAAATCGTGCTCTCTGAAACAGGATCTTTGTTAGCCATTGTTAGCAACACCAGTTGATAGCATATTATGCCGTACAATGGTACCTTGCATTTCTTGAAAGTCGAACAAACCAGTTTGACCTAGAACTTGATCTGAATATCAGAAATCGAACCGTGAACGCTGACCTAATATAAATTGTACGCGCCAGGAAATGACTCACAGGGCACGTCTCTGAGTTGTACAAATGTTAACAAATACAGAGTAATAATAAAAATAAAGAATTATGGACCAGATTCAAAGTTTTCAATGTCATGTACAGACTACAATGCAATTCTTACTTGAATGCCTTCTTCACAAACTGGACGAGTAACCAAATAAAGCAGCGCAACATGATAGTTACTAACAATAAATAAACCATTAACTTACGTGTACTATTAGAGCATTTATGTAATTTATTTAAGTTTTATTTTAGCAGGTAAATTAACTGAAAACCAGTTATCGCTGCTTTACGTGATATTCGGGAGAAATAGCAGATTACGCATCAGAACTGCCTGGGATAGAAACGTCATGCATGTAACTAAACTCTTTAGCCAATAAGGACAAAGTGTCGTAACGGAGGCGATTCCAGTCTGTGCAGCTGGGTGAGAGGTCATAATGCATCTAGCCGTAATGCATTGCTTCACGATCAGAATATGTTGCTTTAAGCCAGCGCTGTAAGCAAGGCGAATGCACCCAATGACCGGACTGGAGAAACAAACTGAAAGGCGGACTTAATACAGAGGACTAATAACAACCATAAACAGCTGACCACAATGGGATCCCATACGGGGTTAATGAGGGGGCGTGGCACACCGAAGGAGCAGACGATCAGGGCCGGACTGGGGTAATCTTGGGGTAAGATCTTTATAGTTTTGGAAGCCATTAAGAAAAAAAATGCTTTTTGTTTTATCTTGTTCATTTTGTGTTTAATTTTGGGGGGGCGAGAACCAATTAATTGGTTTCCCATTATTTCTTATGGGAAAATTTTTATCACAACTCGAACTTCGGAGTCCGAAACGGATCAAGTTCAAGAACCGAGGTACCACTATATTTTGCACATGCAACAGCATGTCCACAGATAGTGGTTGGGCAGTACTGTGTGTACAACCAATTTTGTGAGACAAATAAGACTTAAGTACTAATTAACAGTGTCTAACTATGGCTTTAACTTCTGCTGATTAAGGGGGCAGCCATCTTGAATTCTGAGGTGATGGTTGCTGAAGTTTTTCTGTCTTCCGACGCCAGGTATCGTTCCGTTTCCAAGGAGGAACTCTGAATTTCTGACTTCCCGGTTCAAATGGAAGGCAGCTCTTGTCCAAGTCAGAGGGGGGTCACAGCGTAGAGAGACCCGCTGGGGAGAGGGTGTGGTGTCAGACTGCCGCACAGGCCGCCTGCTGAGAGAGAGGAGATCTCCACCCCCTACACTTCAGAGACAGGAAGGTGGAGGCATAATTGACAGTGATCAGACAGACTTGCTTCCCTGTGCCAGGGCGCCCCGGCTATTTATCCGGTCACCTTGGCAGTATCGCAATCCAGCCGTCCTGTAACAACACAGGGAAAGAGGACTGAGCATCCTTTCGGTATGAGATTATCGCAGTCTTGGCATATTTGTTACGTCTTACCTCCGACAGCTGATATCAGTCTGCACTTGTGCTACAAAATCTAAAAGTGGTATTTTAAATTAGGGCACATGATATTCCGTGTATGAATACCTGCTCTTCTACTTCTTGCCATTCTGTTCTTTGTGTTTTTTTATAGTTATTTGTATGATGCAGTTGTGGAATGACAAGCAGTGAATGCAGGAAATGTCCTTGATTAATTCCAAGTTAAAGGTGCGCCGCTTCTGAATTGAAAGCGTTATAGATTTATTCGTGCCAATTTGTGAGCTGTGCTGTGAACCAGTTCTGTGAGGATTTCACTCTCACTCTCCATCCCCCAGCCCCCACCCCGAACAATGGTGACAGTGGGCAAACACAGATAATCTATTTGCGTTTCCTTTCATGTCCTTGTAACTGTCTGTTAAAGCGTCACTTGGAGGGAGTTTATCGGTGGGGGGGGGGGGGTAGAGATTAATGGAGAGAAGTTAATCCACTCCCACATGTTTGAAGTAGCTACTTCATTTACGCCCAGGGGGGCCCTGCAGACACACATGTTTGTGGTTAAGGCCACAGACCCCGACAGCCCCGCATTCCTCGTGGACTCTGGCCTGCCGCGCCAGTCGTTCGGGAAGAGTTACTCCCGCTCTGAGGTTACCGGGCCTGGAAAACTGGGAAAAAGCATTGAGGCAATTATGGAAACACATTAACGTGGGCACCTGATGTATTTATGGCTCTTTTTTTTGGGGGGGGGGACCCAGCCAGAGGAATCAATTAAATCAATGAGAGCTCCCTTGACAGTAAGATTGTTAGAGGGGTTTAGGAGTGTCATGTAGGGGAGGGAAGCACGCAGTGTAAATATTTCAGGAGTGAGACACGTAAATCGGCATGAGACATGGGCGTAACGAGATGGAAGCCGCCAGGGGTGTCCATGTGACAGGAAGTGATGTGGGAAGTGATGGGCGGAGCTATTGACTTTTTAAAAGTGGTACTGTGGGTGCATTTAAGGCTGACTTTATAATGGCACCATTAATTGACAATGAAAAATGAAAAGGTCTTGTTTGATGAATTCCTGCATGGGAAATCCTCTCTTTTTAACAAAGCCGGTATTTTTGTCTGTCTTGGTAAAGTTTTTATCTGCTAAACCGTCCAGCCCAGGCTGTCTGTCTGTTTATTCTGTTGAGGCCAGCTGCAATAGTGACGAGTGTCTCTGATTTCTTGCAGGCGGCGCATCTGTGAGCGTGAACCTGCCATCTGTCCCCAGCTTGTCCCCGATGAGCCGCAGCTCCGCGTCCAACATGAGGTGACGCCTCTCTCGTCGGCTGGCCGTCAGTAACGGAGCCCCCACCACCCGCCCCCCAATCGCCACTTTCCTCCTCCTCCTCCTCTCGTGTTGTTTTTTGTGTTTTTACATTCTCGCTGAATGAGAGCCCCAATTTGTCATCGCCCTCCCAGCCCTTCATATACTTTCCGTGCTGCTTTGGTGATGTTAAAGTAATTACAGTGATCTTCTGCTGAGGGACCCTTCCGGAACTGGAGGACTCCCTCCCCGTGTGTGTTCCGTGGTAAGGAAAGAATGACGGTCTGCAGGAAACGCACGCCTCGAGGAAGGTGGCTGTGTTGGTTCTGCGTGTTCACTTAAATTTGCGCTCCTTAAATTATGGCTTTCGACAGAACGACGTTAAACGGGTGTCTGAAGATGCGACGTCTTTCTGCGGAATGTTCCACGCGGCTTTTCTCTTGAGCACCGGTGGAAATCTAAGTGATGTTCTGTAACTTCTGATGCAGCATTTCGGAGCGGCTGGAACACGCCCTGGAGAAGGCAGCCCCCCTGCTGAGGGAAATCTTCGTGGACTTTGCCCCCTTCCTGTCACGCACGCTGCTGGGGAGTCACGGGCAGGAGCTGCTCATCGAGGGCACCAGTAAGGCCCCTACACTCTTACACACACACACAGGAAATATCCCAACAAGCTAAAAAGTTTGTATTAAATTGTGGGGGCATTGGGTCCCCACAATGTAATATATAGAAAACTACACACACACTCACGCCATGTGCCGCCTCCCCTGTCCCTGTCCTTTCTGAGGTTTGCATGTAAATCATGTTTCTTTATCTGCGAAAATCATTAATCACTTTTATTTTTCACATTTCCAGTTAAAATAGCTTTTCCAATTTTAGTGATATTGGTGTGATTAAACCTTTCTGAAATTAATAATTCCCCGATACTTAAATATTACTAGCCTTTTGCTTGTCTTTCTTTTCCTTGAACACGCGCTGCCAATTAATCAATCTGTTAAATGAGGTTGCATGTGGTTGCCTTGTTCTGCGTGTATTAAATTGTACATACTTAGATACACAGACCATGTGATCTTTACTGGCACAGCGGACACAGGCTGGATAATCCTGTACTGTAAGCAAATTAAGATGTCTGTCAGACGCTAGCTGCCAGGACCATAATCTTGGCATCCTGCCCGCGCAATGTGTTTCAGGCCGCCCAAACGTCCACTTTCCCAGTGCCTCCGTCCCCCTGCAGTCGGCTGACTAAAGCTGTATGTGCTCGGCGCAGCAATTTGTAATGCAACCCTAAACTGCTGGGGGATAAAAACTGGCGTATTAAAAATGCGGCACCTTAATATTTTGAAGCACTGCGCTAATCAGATTTAAGTCATAAAACATTCAGAGTGTCTTTTAACTAACTGATTATATTGCGGCGGGGGTCTTTATAGAGGAGGGGGTCAGGGGTCAGGCCGCTAATAAGAGTGTTTTGGGTGTGTTCTGCCACGGAGCCGAATGGGAACTTGATGGATAGCAGGAGGGGCAGAGTAACTGAGAAAGCAGAGGTCACTAAGGCACCCCCCCCCCCCCCTCTTATGGGATGGCCCCAGTGCTCTGGAAATCACACAAAAGCAGGTATTATGGATCAATAAGACATATGCTAGGCACATTTGTAGCTGTAATACAAGGCCCAAATCTGTATTAGTTTACAGTTAACATTATGTTGGTTTATTGGAACCATCGATACTCATCCCCACAGATGTTGTGAAATCTGTTTGTGTGTGTGTGTGTGTGTGTGTGTGTTTGTGCGCATGCCGTAACAAAAAAAGGAATAGTTTTACATGTAATCGTAGAAAAACTAACAAATTTTAACAAGCTACAAGGTTAGCGAAAGAACGGTTGTCTTTACGTTCATGTTTTGTTGGGATTCTGAACTGCACTGTGGTTATTTTTCAGAAGAGGATTTAAAAAAAAAACGCTTAGAAAATGAAGGAACATAAAATGTTGGTTTCGATGAGTTGCGTGCATTGGGCAGCTGCGGCGGCTGCCCGCGTGACCCGTGGACCGTTGGCTCTACGTGCTTCTGATAGACTGGCCTCTGCGTGTGGGGCGTACATAGAAGGGGGCCCCGCGGGCTCCGTCGGCACGCTCGCTCGGATGACGCCCTGTCCCCTCTTTCCCCGCAGGTTTGGTGTGCATGAAGTCCAGCAGCTCGGTGGTGGAGCTGGTCATGTTGCTGTGCTCCCAGGTAAGAGGAGCACCGCCTCCACACTGCCCTGCTCCGACGCTCCCTGTCCTCCCAAATCCCATCGCGGCTTTGAACACCGCAAAACAAGTCGCCCTTTAATAACACCGATATCTGTGCCGGGGTCAAAGGGTTCTGACCCGTTCGGACACCTTTGACCCGGGCTAACAGCTCGTGCTCTCTGACCGCCGGCATCAGATGAATGTTTCTTTGCATCGATTGCTTCATTCCTTTTTTTTTTTTTAATACCCCAATCATCCTTTGTGGTAATGTTGCCAAATTTGTTTGGGTCTTGCTGATGGACAGCCCATGAATGTAAATGAAGGAATCATAGCAGGTTTGTGAAATCAATGGCACCGCCCGTCAATGAGGGACATCGAGCGTAATGGCACTGTTATCTGAGGCGGGGGGCCTCTTGGCGTCTGTGTTAAACCCCCTGGACGCGACACCATGAGACAGAATTAGTCTGATCAATGGACCTTGCCGTTACACTCAGCAGCGCACCCTGTATAATGAGCAGTGTGCATCCTCTCGCCCTGTACTCAGCTAGGCACCGCAAAGATTACGCATGAGCATAGTGTGGTACTGGCTGCTTATATTTGGGGAACCGGGGGGATGTTGGCGTGCTAGAGAGAGGATAAATGACATGGTCTAATGCAGCTATTTGTCATATCTGTCAGGATGTTGTTTAATGCTAATCTAATCAAAGCCAGAATCTGCCCGATGCCGGCCGGGCCCTCAGGATCCCAGGATCCGGGTCTGGGCCGCCCGCCCCAGCCAGTGTGTGCTGCAAATATGGCGCTGATTGCTCCAATAAATCAACCGGCCACGTTCTCACACAGCGCAATGCAAATGTAATTTTATTGCGGGGGAAACAGCCCCCCATCCTTAAATGAAAAAGCCCGTCAGCGGCGGTGTGCCCCTTTCTGGCCGGTTCGGTACTGTCATGGTATCACCATGGTATTGTTGTGATTTTGTCACTTCCTGCATGCTACAGAGGGTGACGGCTTTGAGGACGTGTGTTTGGGGACATCTGGGGAACGCCATGAGGGAATGACATGGGGGGAGGGGGGTAGGCGGGGGCAGGTACAATCGGAATCAATCAAACTCACCCCCCCACCTTCGCCCAGTCATCGACAACGGTGGGGCGCGATACAATCTCTGAAATTTTAATTAATTTCCCAGATGAGATGGAGTGGGTCTCGGGTCAGAGATGGAGGGTTGGGGTCAGGCCAGGGCCTTAATCACGGCGGCTGTGAGAGGCACGGCCGTGGCCACTGCAGGGCGGCACGCACGATGGAGGATGCTAAACCGCAGTTTGATAAGGTCGTTCTGTAAGGGATGCCGGCGCTTCCCAATTAAAGATCAATTTTCATCGCTAGCATTAGCTGCAGGCGGGTTTATTGCTTTCCACTCTTTTGTGGTCTTATTGATTCTCATATAAACTTCATACAGAAGGCTGCTCTCGCTGTGATGTGGTTCCAGGTGTGGGGGGGGGGGGGGGGGACTCTGGGTGGGTCCTCATGG
>JABFDZ020000087.1:1817638-1833115 GCA_019775955.2 Pollimyrus isidori | reverse complement strand
CCCCCCCCCCCCCCCCCCCCCCCCCCCCCCCCCCCCCCCCCCCCCCCCCCCCCCCCCCCCCATCGCTCGGGGATGCAAGTGTGCTTTGTCCTTTTCATGCCATTCTGTATCATTACACATGAGGGATAGAGGTCAAGCACCAATCAGAACGTCACGCTGATGGTGAAATTATGCAATCCGTTTAAAGCGGCCGCTTTTTTTTATTTTATTTTTTTCGAAGCCCTCTTAATCTGTTTGATAAATGTATGTGCAGCGTTTCGTGAAAACGACTTTGGTCCTTCCGCGACGGCCCTGAAACACAGATGTTGACAATAACATTGTGTTTCCGTAGCGACAGGGCATGTGCTCAGAAGGGTCGCGGCCTTGAAAGGCCTCTTGTAGCGAGGAGGGAATCGTTTACCGCCGTAGCCGTTTGATACGCCTCAGTGTCAGAACGATGTGCTCTCCATGCTGGGCACCGCTGGTCCAGGCCAGATGTAATTAGCCTATATTTCTCGAGCCCTTTGTCGTAAAATACATGCAGAGTTTAATTGTTGTTAATTGGCGGGTGCGTCGCACTAAGCCGGAGCTAATTAGGAATCTATTTGCATTTTCCGTATGGCGTGGCACGGAACTTAGCTCTGCCCACATTCCCCCTCCCTAGAGACTGGTAATCCCTGCCAAGCCGCTGATATTATGGAGATGAGATTTCACTCTTCCGTTTTACTCCTAGCGCCCCCCCCCCCCCAACACCAGCACCACCACTCTGCTCGTAAAGGGATTATCTGTTATTAACTGGAATGAGTTTTAAGCACCGTTCCTGTGCTGTCATATGCGAGTGTAGTGTTGGGCAGCTTGCTGGCATTGGTGTGGGGGGGTTTATGGCTCTCTGGGGTGGGAGGGAGGAGTTGGTGTTAAACATAGTGTTAGTTGCACACATCCAAGATGGCTCACAGTACCCGTTTGAGTGGAATCGGCACAGGTTAACATTTCTCGCCGTTCCCCTGCTCGTTTACCAGTAGTTTCCCATGTTTGTTGTAGTTTCCCATGTTGGAACTGTTAGCTGGCTTCTCCTTCGTCGTACTGCTGCCTCAGCACGGTTCTCCAAGTTTGACGATTTCTGAGATGGCTGTCCATGAAGGTGTCTGATGATATTGCTTAGGCAGAGAAAGGGAAGGTACTCAGGATGGTGGCTCCCAAAGCGTTTTGACTCCGTACCAAATTATGGGGAATGCATAGCATCCAAACGGCTGACACATCGCTTTGGGATTAAACGATGTAGTAGTTACTGGAGAGCGGATTGGGTGCAGAGACACATCAGTATGTGCAGTGTTGACTGTAATCTCAGCCGAATCTCCTAAGTGTGTAGTATGTCAGCACTGATGCTTCTGGTGCAAAACGTGTTCGTTGCCCTGCCGTGTCCCTCTCTGACAGAAATACCTTCACCTGTGAATTGTGACGGAAATGACTACTGCCAGTCTAACGAACGTCGACAGATCAGCAGCTGCAACAAATAAAATGCAACAATGTAAACACAAGTGAAGCTGACATTTTCTTTTTTTTAAGGATTTTTGCAGCAACGTGAAAATAATAAATTAAACTGCAAACAATTAAGATTGAATTTAAAAAGCACAATTGGTATTTCACGTTATAGATGTCATGGGCGTGTTTGATCTATACAGGTAGATCAAGTTCAGTTTAAGGATTTTCAAGGAAACAATTTTTGTGAGACAAAGTATTGTTTATTGTTGTTATTAACAGTAGGCCTAGTCTGTTGTTGTTGTTGTTGTTGTTGTTGTTATCACACTCATGACACCAGTGAAATGCAGAACCTCCTCCCTGTCATCCCACAGCAAGCCATCACTAGACGCTGGTGGAGATGCTCGCAGAGACTCGTCTCTGGGATTCGTTTCCGTTTCCACGCATCGGCGGTGCCTGGGGCCCCTTTTAATTTCAGCTAGGGGGAATCGTGGGGTCGGCGCTGCCTCAGCGTGACAAAGGGGAGTTGAGCGGCTACTCTGAAATGACACGCGTCTAATTTATTTATTCATCAGCGGACGGAAGCGCGGTTTATGCAAATCCGGAATAATCTTGGCAATGCTGGTAACATTTAAAGCAATCTGAGGCGCCGCCATTCGGAAACATTAATAATAAGAGCAAAGGGGGAATCTTCCTGGGTTGTGCCGGGGGCCACGGGCCGTTCCCGAATTAATCCTGCGTGGGTGTTATAAATGTCCGTTTGTCCTTTACAAAGTGCCGCGTGCGCTCCCGTGTTGATGTATGGAACGTCGCACGCACTGCGTGTCCTGTTTGTGATGATAAAGGTCACGTTTGCCGATTTACATACTCTTCAGCCAGAAGTGAGGCTGGCGCTAATGTTATGGCTGCCAGTTGCGCTCATCTCGGGGGTTAAGAACCGCCATTATTCGTAAAAGTCAATTTAACAGTGGCTCGTCTTGCTCTTTATGCATTTCCCCCCTCCCAGTGTCATTCTATAAAATATCAAAGGCTACACAAATAGCATTTAGAAATGGGTCGCTTTCCGAGTGTCCGATTGGATCTTGATGGATGGCAATCGTTTGTCTCTGTCGGGAAAGGGACACTGGAAATAGTGCGCTATCAAACTTTTTTTTCCTGCCAGAAGTGGGGATCTATTAGTGGCCTGTGATTGTGTGGGGCTTTCCGAGGAAGATAAAGAATATTACTGTTGTCACATCAGCCCTCTGTGTCTTCATTTGCATCCCGTTGTGCAGTGGTACCTGTTCCGAGCACCTTGCTTTATATAGCCACGACTGTATTCTTATTCAAATATCCATCAGAAGGACGGACCACTATGTAAAATATCGAATGCTAACGATTTAATATATTTACCAATAGTATTTTTTTTCCTCTCCATTCCAATTGTGGGAAATGTCCATTAAAAGTTTTTCAAAAGAAATGTATGCAAAACAAAATGCAAAAAATGTTGAAGGTTCACAGTTTCATGGTTATTTGAGTCTTTTTTAACATTTAGCTGACTTAAATATATATTTTTGAAGGTACGTTAATGCAAGGCTATTTTGGTATTTTTATAATGCGGTATAATGCTAGAAGATTGTTATATTGCATCCAGAAAGAATTTACGGTTTAGGGAAACCAAATTACAGGTTCGGTTTGGAGTCTTTGTTAGACATTTAAGTGTAATGTAATCTGTGTGCCTTCACCATTCAGTGTCTGCATGCGGGGGTCTCCATTGTCTGTCTGCATTGTCTGTCTGCATGCCGCCATAACAGCCAACTTTTGTTTTTGGCATTGGAGTGAAACACTGTAAACGATCGTTATAAATATTTGGATTATAATATAACGCACCCCACCAGCCCACGACCCCTCTCCCTGGGGGGCTCAGCAGGTTTTGTTGTCCCTCATATATGTTTATGTGGAGCTCCCCCCCCCCCCATCTGTTTGCACGTCTCCTCCTAAGCTATAAGGACATACTGTGCAGAAGAGCCACCCGAATACTGTGCCCTAAAGGTGCGGGTGTCTGACTGCGCAATCCTGCGCATGCTGCCCCGCGTCCTGCCCGCTTGTGAATCACCGTGGCATTTGGGTTGTTCTCCAACTTTGGGTGGATGTGAATTTATATAATCGAGTGTCATGGATGCGTTTTGCTGAAAATGCAGAAAGATTACATGAGACATTAATCATCTTATGTTACATGTAGTTGGTAGCATTCAACGGCAGGACAGTGCTACAGACAGACTTGTGCAGTTATTTATGTAGTGTAAAATATTTCCTGTGCTGTTACCAGTCATTTAAGGGGTGGGGAGACAGAGAGGTGACTACTACCTATTTCAAGATGGCTGACTTTTATATGCACCTCCCTGAGGTCGAATGCAGGTTTCGGATCTCATCTAAGGTGGTCTTGAGCTGGCACGTTTGCTGGTGTACCAGTCCCTCATGATGCCCGAGGTGTAGGCCCGCTGAGCCGCGCCAAAGTTCTCCTGCCCATGAAGGGCTGCCCTGTGCCGCCCGTTGCCGTTTTCCGGCCTTCTTGATTTGTGTATCACCGGGAGGGTGTCAGACCAGCGGCCTGGGAGGGAGCGAGCCAGCGGCAGACAGTGAAGGGGGCTCGCTGTTCCACTGTGCCACACATTCCAAGGGCGTGTCCCGTAACTAACATTTTGTCTGCAGAGAGGACGTCCTGTGACGCACAGAGGCCGTTTAGCCATTTGGCTGGAGTTTTAGGTGGGGGCCGATTAATGAACCTTTTTTCCTGGATGAATGTAGCGACTAGTGGCGTTAGGTGTAGCTGTTAGCCCGTAAAACTGGGGTGTGCTTACAAGCTCTGACGTGAATCTTTCTGTGGTCTGTGAACTCGTGCAGGTTCTCGGGGATCCCCACCCAAGTTTATTAGTCGGGCTAGAAAGTGGCTGATTATTTGCTAGCTAGAATTGTTTTCCCGTAGAGAGGCTCGTGGAGATCCCAACCTCCCGGGAACGCCTGTGCGAAAATGACTGCCAATTCCCGGCCAAATTAGTCCCTTCCACTGACGTTTTTTATGAGTAAACTAATCACTAATTACGCGAGTGGTTCGCGAGCCTGTGCCCGCTCGCTGGCCTTTGTGATTTTAATTGTTGTTATCTTGAAGGATGGTGCTGCGTAATTCCGCCAAGATGCTCAAGGATGGATGGGAGATGAATAATTTATCATCTTTATGAAAATGCTCTCAGCATGCGCGGGTGCAGAGGGATTGATGGTGGTGGAGGCGAGCCACTTTCCCAGGCTTTCATTAGGGCCCCCTTGTCACGTGTCACCAGGAGCGCTCACCGCCCAGCGACTAATTACTCTCCGCGATGGGGCCGGCTCTGATGCATCCCATCCTTTTCGTGTGGCTCCCCGAAGATGAGACGTGTTGGGGGCCGCGCCCCTGCCTTTCTCGGGCACCTCTGTGGGCACCCGATGATGATTTTTGTAGATGGATGTAGGGAGCCGGCATGATGAAACGTAGGCTTGTGTTTGGGGGCCTATCACATGCCATTGTGGCTTAGCAGGATTCTCCCCCCCCTTCTCCCCCCTCCTCCTCTTTCCCTTGCCGAACACCCGACTGCAGCAAGGAGAGAAGTTCAAAGGGCCTGGCACTGATAAATAAAGAATGACTCGCAACAAAGGCAGCGATGGTGGTGTGTTGTGCCGAGAGCTCGGCGTTTGATGTTTTAATGCGCGTTGCTCTCTGGGCCGCGCAGAAGACCCCCATCCCCTTGTAGGTCACACGCCACCCGCTCGCTCCTTATTTATTAAAGCGCCACAGTTGTTTTCATTCAGAGGATTTGTTTGCGTGTGCTTACAGTTTTCACTCCTGCAGAAAATGCATCGTTGAAGGTCACCAAGGAAATGCACGCCCCCGATCTTGTTGGGGGTGCGTGGTAGAACCGTCCTCTGCAGTGAGCTGTTGTGGTTCCAGAATTTCTGTTTGGTTTTAAGAAGTAATGTTCCTTCTTTAGCTGATTTTTCGTAAGGGCTTCGTTGGCTAATTGTGCATTTGTGGCCCTATCGCCAAAAGGACTGTCTTCTAGCCCCAGCTGGGGTGGTCGGTACGTGTGTGCGGGCAACCTGCGTACCTCTTCCTACCCAGGACAGTGCAAGAATGATTTAATAAGTAATTAAAGAAAAATAGTACTTAACCCAGCAGCCAGTAAATCCTGAAAGCTCAGCCAGTCTTTTACTGCAGCATAATTAACATTTTTTGGCCTTGCGATGAAGTATGCAGACATAAAGATGTGCCCGTCAATGGAAATCTCCGGCAGCCGTTAACCTGATTTGTGCAGCGCCGGGCGGCTGGGCCCTGTTGCGCATTAAAAAGTTACTTGCAGTTCAGCGGGGTGAAACGCGCATGCTGGAGGACGTGGCTGTGGCGAACGTCACAGTAAATCAGCACCTGCGGTGAGGTGGAGCCCTTGCGTGTAGGCATGCAATGCACACCACTGTGTAGCGGGGGCAAGTCCAGACGTCCATTGGGGGGGGCGTTCTGAAAACATGAGGCTCGCCAGTCAGTGGGGTTGGTGAGTCAAGGTAGCCCCCATCTCCCCCAACCCCCCTGAACACCATGAATACAGATTCGCCTTGTTTTCTTTGGGCCTTCTCATAAATGTTGGAACGGTTCTGTTTAATATGTGGGAGAAACCATTCACTGTAATTTACTTTGACAAATGAACCCCCCCCATCCCTGCCCCACCCTGCAAGATGAAATGAGTTCTTTAAAAATAAGCAAGCTAAGAAAGTGAGTGTGCGTGTTGGGGGGGCAGTGAAATCGTAATGGCAAAAAATGTGTTTCGCTGTGTTGTGTTATGCCTTAGGGGCAAAATGTAATGAATATTTTAAGAGATTATTTTGATTAAATTTCTCTGTCTAAATAGGGTAATATTTTATGGCGGCGGCCGTTAGTCGGTGATTCCGTGCTGCCGTCATTAAAAGTTAACACTTTCTGGCCTGCAGAGCCGGCCTGCATCATTTACCAGCCCCGTGTGATGAAAGGTGCAGAGCGGCAAGAAAAATGACAGGGGCCCCAGACGTTGATGAATATTGGTAATGCTATCCAGTATTTGTAATTCTCCCCCCCCCCAACTCTGCCGGTGATGGAGGTGCCCTGCTGGGGGCCGAAATGAAGCTCGAGCCATCACACGTGCTGCTGGGGGGGTGGCTGATCACTCTGTCAGCGGTTCATTCCGCCATGATCTATTTCGGGTTCATTTCACCTTCGAGTTGAGGGAGACCTGGGGGGGGGGGCATCCTAACGGGGTCTCCTCGTCCGGAAGGTGACATTATTTTCAAGGACGTCCCAGAGTCCGCGGCAGCACACAAGGGGGCCCTCGTCCCTCCCTGGCTTCCTCCCGCCTGCCACACGACTAATCGCTAACACATTGCTCTCTCTGTACCCCCCCACACAGTCGTCCCCGCGACTTCTGGCGCCTGGACTACTGGGAGGACGACCTTCGGCGACGTCGGCGCCTCATCAGGAACCCTTTGGGGTCGTCGCACTCGGGGGCGGCGCTCCGGGAGGCCGAGGAACACGGTCAGTCCCCACGGAGACGGCAGCGGCGTGCAGCCCGCCATAAAAATTAGAGCTACAGTTGCCATAAAGTTTTTACTGCACCCTGAGACACATTTAAAAAATGTGAAAAAAAAACTATCGGTTTGATTAGTTCACAAGGCAAATTTTCAGATAGGATAGTTGGGTTGTTGCCATGGCGCTCATTGCCTTGGCTTCCACTTTAGTAGTCTTCACTAATCAAATTTAAGCCCCCCCCCCGCATGTCTTTCTGAGAGTTGTTGGTAAAAACGAAACTGCAAACATCTCCAAACTGTTGTATCGGCGTGCTCCCCGCATCCTGCACAGAAAGGTTAATAAGTGTTTTTAATGAGTTTAAAGTTCACCTTTAAAAGCAGCAACCGCTGCTGTTGAAGTCAGACATACACTTAATTTTCACGCTTTCTGCCGCGCGCCACTTTGATCTCGAGCAGCTCTCCGTCGTAAAGAGCGCCCACCGTAACTCTGACACCATTAAATGGAAGAATGTTGGTTCAGACTCACAGGTAGGTATTTTGCTGTAAGATTCCGTGACACCGCAACCCTCGCCAGGAGCAGGGAACACAAGATGGACAGCTGTAACCCCTTGTTACAGACATCATCAGTTTCCAAACATCTGATAAAACAATTTTCTCTTCATCTCGTAGTCGCTACAAAGAGAAATGCATAGCAACACACAGAATTTTTTTCCCTATAACCATGTGTAGAGCGTAGCGTTGTACTTACTGCAATCATGAGGACATAGATGTCTGAGAAATTATAGAACAGGTGCCATTGAGCAAAAACTTCATGTTTATGCTAAGGGAGAGCGACCAGGACCCATGGATATCGAGTTGCATGTTTAATTCATGGTTACTGTGCATGAATTATACCACTGTTACAAGTTCCATTTCGATAGACACTTAGCAGAACAGAGCCTGCGACTGGCGGGTTTCATTTCGGCTAGTTTTTAATTTGGTAACATTATCGTACTTCATGAGCTAGACGAAGGCTTTCCATGCTGGTCAGTAACCCCTAAACACTAATAATACCGTACAATATCAGAGAAACGCTAACAGATCAGTGCCGGGCAGCTGCTCAGGACCGTGAAGCTGAGGTTGACTCAGCGATGATGTCGCAGTGCCAAGATGACCCTACAGTAGGACAGTCTCCTCAGCCATCTCCTGACCACCTGTTTTGGTTTGGCAGCCAAGAGCAGGACTCAGCAACAGATGGACTGATAGTTAGTTAGTAAATGTGTCCACTGTTATGTCATAAAGGGCATTGTTACTGTTCCTTTACTTGCAGAAATAAAATGGTTTTCTTTCTTTCGCTTCATTCAGTGTTTATTTTTCATTTATTTTTGAGTAAATGCACAATGGCCCTCGGTACACACACGAGTGGTGGTTTCCAAATTTAGTCAGAGTATTAACACCGTCCAGTTTCTGCTTTAATTGCGTTTGTGCTGTTGCCCTTCCAAGATGTGGGGCTTCGTGCCAGCTTAACCTATTGCACTCCCCAATAAACAGCCATTTCTGGGGGAAAGTGTCCGTGATATGTCACGAGACACCCCCCCCCCCCCCATTCGTGTGACATCGTCTCCCCGAGATGAACGACCGGCTTGACAGAAGTCAATAAGAATGTGATCTAAAAGCAATAAGCGCTCCAGAAAGCAGCATCCTTTGAGACCTGCCGGGGTCCTAATGGTGGTAATGTGCAGCTGTAGGGGGTCCTGGAGGCTGGCAGTCTTGCATTGGCCCCTTTGCACTTGGCTGTCCAAGAAAGTGCCCGTTTGTTTCATCCCGGGTAGTAGACTTGGCTTATTTAGCTCCATTACAGTCTCGCATGCTACCATGTCAGTTTTTTGCCCCCTTTCCTATGGGCTGATGTTATGTGATTTTACAATCGGTCTGTCAAATCGGTGTCAGGAATTAACTGGGTACCGGATTTTTATAAATTCTGTCTAAAAATGCTCACGGATTTACAACGATTACAAAATGAGGAGAACATAAGCGGTGTTGCCTGTAAACGCTTCGGTCACGGTAAATAAGCGGTAGTCTCAGAATTAAGCGGGAAATTATTTCTCGTCTGGCAAATTAGAGAGAATTAGGTAGGACGGTTCTGTGTTTGACATAATGCAAACATAGAGGTTTCTCAAATCGGAATATGATGTTTGCCTTTCAGTTCGCCGTTTTTAAACGTTTCCATCTTCTGTTGTGTTGCGTCTTTTGTTGCGAGTCCGCCTACATCGGGAAGCAGAAAACAAAGGAAAACTGAGGATGTTTTCAATAGATGTCGCGTCTGCTGTACACGTTTTCATCAGTTGGACCTAAGAAGTGGAAAGTTTGGCTGTAAAATGCCGAGGAGCAAACCTTAATGAATGTATTTAACGTGACTTAAGGCTACTGGTGAAAGCGCTTCTCGGCCCGAATCCATTCGCTTTGTATTCTAAATAGAAAATAATAAAACACCCCGCATTACAAATGTATCTGAACGTCGCCCTGCCTTTGTTCTTCCCGTAAAAAGACGGCAGTCTATTATTACTGGTTTATTACGGCGTGACCCCGCCCCATTCAGAATGGTCCGCTCTTGGAGTATGCACTCAGGTACAATCGTGTTCACTCATGGCTGGCCAGCAACTTCACAACAATTTACATTATAAAGCCCCGAGCGAGCCGCTTGTGTGGGGGCTAGGAATATATTTATGGCTGAAAAGAGCCATCTTTTCTGGGGATTGATTCGGCTGGGATGAAAGGCTGTACAGCAAACGTAGCAGAGTAAATACCTTAAGACTAATATCTCTGTTGTGACAATCGATACCTGCCCCGTGACTACGCTTCTGGCCGCGCGCTTGTTAAAAACAAATTTGTTAATTCTGACAATTTAATTGCCCCGCCTCACTCTGGCTTTAGTAGCATATAAATGAGTATTTGAATCACTCGGTCGGATGGGGGGGGGGGGCATATAATAGCGTAATGTAACAGGTTTTCTTTACATTTGTGCCAAGCCGTGGAGGAATGGCATGGTTTCAGGTGTGCTGCCGTGTATATTTAGTCTTTCCTTAACCATAATCGATCACTTTGAATTTTCCCCAGTTCCAGTTAAGTTTCGGTATTTCAGCACTTTTTGAGGCTGTATAGTAGTGTACGTGTTATGAAAAAAAAAAAAAAAGTTGTACACTCGCTTGTGTTTGGATTTGAGGAATGAACTAAACGAAAAACCGTATGCCTATGTATTTATTATCGCCTGGTAAGATAAATATCCGTCTCTCTTCAGAGAACTCTAATTAGTTTGCTTAATACAAGCTACTGTACTGCTAACATTAAAATCTGGGTTATTTTTCATCAGGTCTGCCCTGTCGACTTATTGTCAGTGTTACAGTTTCGCCGAAGTTCTTTAAAAAGCAACCCCGTCAGTTTTCAAAAACAGCTGACTCAGGCTACAGTGTCGCGTTTGGAGAATGTGGGGTTTTATCTAAATGTTTTTCTTGCACTAAATAATTGGCAGTATATACGGTGAAAGTAATTATGCTTAAAAGCAGCATTCGTAAGACCCATCAACGTGGTTGCTGTTTATTCTTTGACAGATGGACTTGTTTCCATCTGTCACTTAATTGCGGTTTTTCTTGATTAAACTCACAGGTGAAAGTTAAACCGGAGGAACACTCAGTATTTTCTTACTGAATGTACAGCTTCATGCTATAAGATTTGCCATGACTCTCTCGGGAAAAACCACATAAATATACAAAGACACTATTTACGGGCATTGAAATGAAATATTAACTTTGCATAGCTTAAATATGGTTGATCTTGCTTTTATCTAACTTTAACATTAATGATGTCTTAAGCAACTCGCCCACGTGACGCTTTGAATAGTAATACGTTTTTTTAGTGGCTGGTCAAAAGTGATTAAATGTGATTTAAAAGAACGCAAAATTTATGTGTGCACTCCCAATACCCCGAAAAATACGGCTGTAAAAGAAAGGTAGAATATGTGGCAGGTGTCTATCCATAGCCTATTTAGCGCGCACACAAATAACGTGTTTGCGACCGACGTCTTAGTCCTTTACGGGAATCACAGACTTGCATAACACATTAACATTTCGGAAATCTTATTTTAATTACGATAAATTATCCTTTGAAAAACAAAAATGTATCAAATTGTGTAATTTATTTTATGCCCAATCTGGATAGCAATGTAGGCCTAGATATTCTTTTTCGGGGCGTGCTTGGGCGCTTAGAAACGCAAGACCGCTGAAAATTTATCCTTTTCTTTATTTATTAACTTATTTGCCACTATATTGTGACGATGCTTTAGCCTACCCGCTTATGAGAACGCCGAAGCATGTGGTATGTATTAGGAAGCTGGTAGTAATTTCACTGCTGCTAACTAAAAATTCTCAGGGGGGGGCTTAATTACAGGAAGGCCATTCTAAATATCAGTGAGCCGCATATTTTCCAAGACAAGACATCTTTTCAGCTTGGTTTTTAACAGTTTTTAGTCTCCACTTATGAAGTGCATTTTTTTAATGAAAATAAATGCTGCTCAACAGAAGTGAAGCCGTTCGCGAGCCCAGCTGGACGGGTGATCGGGCTCGTGTTTCCCTGCGGTGTGTCCCCCTACCTGTACGCTCTTATCAGGAAGCCGCGAGGTTGTTTACACAAGAGAAGTGTTACGTCGTACGCGAACAGTGGACTGTTTCAGCGGGTCACACTGTACCCCGCCCGGGAACCAAGTCTTCTGTAAATGTTTGCGGATTACCGTTTTCCTTAAATAATCCATTCGGAACCTCAAGTCATGTACGGTTGAAATCAAAAAAGTAATGAGCAAAGAACTTCCAGGGCTGTGTTGGTATATGCTTGGCACGTGACACTGGGTATAGGTCAGCTAGAAATGCAGTATTTTCCTTTAATTAACCTAAATGTGTATACACATGTTTTTAAACGTGAATTCTTTGTAATAATTTTAAATGCAAGTAATTTGAAAGCGACTGAAATTAGGTATATTCAATATATTAATAAAATGTTTCTTCGTATGAATTACCGCCTGTATAGCCTACTGTCATACCTTTAATTCAAGCGTTTAGCTTTCTTAAAAAAAATTATTAGGATTTTTGAACTTTGAAGAAGAATTGGAGAAAGCAGTCTTTGTATCGCGGGACGGCAAGTAAGCTCCTGCTGTGAAGGTTAGTTCTAGGATTTAAGCAGATTTCAGTGTTATTAATAGGGACGCTTTATATAGTCAAGGCGGTAATTCGATTTGTAAACCGAGAGGTTCATGTGACACCGATTTTCTCTTTCGTCTTGTAAGTGATAAAATCAGAAATTTCACTAAAGAAATTGTGCAGACCAGTTATAGATTGGTATCAACGAGAACCTGTAGCGCCTCATTTTTACGCTGTATGTATCGTATGTAGCCTAGTTATTACAGTTTAATACTGATGGCTGCAGATCTAATTATTAAATACACAATAATATTCCATTTGTAATATAAACAGTTAACTTTCGAATTAATAGTGAATAAAAATTGTGATATTTGATCGTATTTTTCTATCGGTAATAAAAGCAGAACTAAATATAGCCGTATAACAAAACACAGAATTCTTACAAATAACACAATATTAATCATTCGTTTACCATCTGAAACACTTTTTAAAAAAACAGCTCTTCAAATAGGAAAACCTCCATATTTGTTATACGGTCTCCATTTTTCAAATATAAAAACAGACTGACTTCTATGAAAAGCGGAATGCTTCGTGCTGCAAAAGACATGCCAGTTTATGTAACAATAATTTTTATTTATGATTGTTGTTGTCCAATAATTCTAATTAATTTGTTTTTGCATACTCACATGTGAATATATTGATGTCAAATGCTAAAAAGGCAGCGTTGACTCCTGCTGACTCGAATGTTTTTTTTTTTCCTTGTTCAAGTTCCCGAGGAAGATGTCCTAAAAACCAAACAGTCCATCAAGAATCATGGTCTGGGAAATCAAAACTCTGAAAGTGAGATATTGTTGGATGGGGACGATGATACCCTCTCGTCCTTGGAGGAGAAGGAACTGGAAGCTGTAACAGGTAAAGCGACTCGTTTATGTCAATAACGCATGCTGAGCGGCGGTCACCACTCGGGCCTGTATGGGGGCCTTCGGGGAATAACGCGACTCTGAATTGTCGTTGGACATTACGAAGTGTCTCATTATGATTTTGTGTGTCAGTGTCCTTTGTGTGGGCTTAAACCGAGTTCTTTCTACAATTTCTCATTGACAGAAGACACGCATGTTTTACTGTTAGCCTGATTAAATGAGATTGCATTAATGGAATTCGCAAATACAATAAGTTGAATCCCAGAAAAAAAATCTCCCTTATGAGTTGAACATGACATGTTTGTAAAAACTTGCAGTAGGCCTACATGTTAATGATATTGTTGGTATTAATCTGACTAAACTATTTATTCAGTTTTAGTCTGCGATATCCGTTTGAACCCGTGACATTTAAAGGCAACAGTGAGCGTACACGTTTCTTATGAATCGATTAATAAAAATGCTCCGCAAGAGTAAATACCTGTTTGAATAGAATTACTTTTTGCGTTGCAGTTTCCCGCCACTGCGACGTTTAATGTATTTGTATTAGTAACGGCGTAATTGATAAGCCACAGCTTGATCACGAAATAAAAATGACTGAAACTGCAACAGTCAAGCACCACACAGACAGCATTCTGGTTGTCCATCCAGCTTCCAGTCTCTGTTAGTGGATACGTATAATTTTTTAAAAAGAAAAAAGTAAATTATCTCCACGTATAAGTGAACACACTGTGGTTTTGTTTGTGCTGTCTGCTCCCTTTACATTATGCTCGTTTAAAATGATTTATAAGTCCTGTTTTGTGTGGGGAAATGCCTTTTGAAGCAAGCATAAAACGAGGAGAATCGAATATGATAAACGTCGGTTAGAAATGTGCATTATATTGGACATCTTGTTTGTAGAGGCCAGTTTGACGTTGAATTGTTACGGTACATTGTTAAAATTCTTTTAGATGTGTTATTAGACAGCTCAATCGGATCGCAGTCTTTCCGCAACGCTCGCCGCAATGGAGGTTCTCCACGCGCGCAATTACACATAGTGTCCAGTGACGATGTTGCTGTACGACACCGGGCCGTAGGACGAAGGGAATCCGGCTGCATTTCTTGTTGTTGCTGAAACTTTAGGTTTCGACTTTCGCGGCTGTCCTTTCCTACAGTTGAAAGAAGGACAGAGAAGGCATTTTTTTTAAATCTGCAACGCATGCAGAATCTCACATGGCAAGGGATGACTGTAAATAAATATCTGGGGTTCCCTTCTCTCGTGAGAGCGTGCATGGTAAAAATCAGACGGATTGGGTATGCGCGTGTAATACCCAGCTGCAAATACAGTTCATCTGGCTGTTTATGATCCCGGGAAAATCCTACAGCAGACTCCCCTGAGCGACGCGCTCTCATTGTCATATTTGGCATAAATTAAGATTGATGAGAGATTAAACAGACACCATACCTTTACTCTAGAAAATCAATGTGAATTGATTGACAGTTTATTTTATCTGACAGGACCTTCAGGATCTTTCATTACGCGCGCGCAAACATTTCTACTGTTCGAGCGCCGCGTTTTCTGCCTGTGTGTATATCTCATTAAAATATTTGAGTTTTCTGCGTTTAAATGAAATGAAACATATTTAAGCAATTACATTTAAAGGGATATTTTTCTGCATTTAATCAAGGTGAAAAATATGTATGCCTATCGTTACGGCTGATGATGCTAATAATGCTAATAATAATCTTTATTACTAGTGACATGTTTATATTTAGAGATACGTATCTTAAAAACTATTTAGCCCGTAAGGATATTCAATTTGGGTTTATCAGATTTCCATTATCAGATCAGGTCCTGCATTATCGAAGCACACTTTGACGGTTTGAAAAAGGCAAACACTAGCAGTCCTTGGCGTTGTCTTTGTGTTTTTGTGTAGTCTTGCGAGTTCCGTTGTAGCTTCAAACAATAGCTCTTCCTTTTTAAGTGTCTGCGATGTGGTGCAGTAATGTCTGTTTTTGACCATCCCGGTTCCTTTTGACCGTTTTTCAGGCCCAGTAAACTTGAGCACCAGTGCGCAGCTGGTTGCCCCCGCCGTGGTGGTGAAAGGGACCTTGTCCATCACAGCATCGGAACTCTACTTCGAGGTGGATGAGGAAGATCCTAGCTTTAAGAAAATCGATCCAAAGGTAAGAGACCATTTAACTCATCGACACAACAGCTGAACATATGTAAGAGGAGTATTTTGGTGTGCATCAACACATAAAAGAATTATCCTGTTAGACCACCACACACACACACACACACACACACACCCACCCCCCCCCCGCGAGGCAGGGCGCCGCGCCGCGAACACCCGCGCCAAAGGGACAAGATGGGAAAAGAGCATAGAAAAACA
>JABFDZ020000087.1:1735536-1768900 GCA_019775955.2 Pollimyrus isidori | reverse complement strand
CTCACTCTTAAAACCCGCCATTAAACATGCATGCCTGCAGGCCCCCCCCCCCCCCCAGCTGGGTCATTATCAACCATGTTTGCAATTCCAGCATTTCTGGAAAATCACTGGTGAAAATCAGTTCAGTGACATTAAAAATTTATTGTATATTAACTCCAGTGGACTGTTACCAAATCATCATGGACCGTCTCCGACGTCTCACTGGGCTCTGGGGGGAAGTACATCTTATGCGCTTAACTTGAAATATCACCAAGTTACCCGCGTAAATGAGTCATGATGGCTCCTATTGATAAGATGCATTCCGATTTCCAAAAGCAATCCACAGGACGCCTGTGGTTTGGGAGGGGGGGGTTTGCCGTTTGTGTATGTGGAGTTGAGTGGCTTCCCCAGATACCCCCCAGGTAAATGAAGCTGAGGTCAGGTGACCTGAGAGCAGGAAGTAAATGCATCCAGCATGAATTTATGCTTCCTTCGTCCACACGGTTATGCTGCCGTACCAGTGACCGGGACGAGGTGATGTTGGTTTTGCCTACCATTTGGGTCCAGTTTCATACGAGAGTTTCAAAACAATGACTGTCTTTGTGAAAAAGCCTTGTTGAGGGGTCCTCTGTCTTTTAGCACCCTTGGGGTGGGTGGGGGCGTCACACACTGGAGATGAACTGGGATGGCTGAGAGGCCCGTCCCGCGCTCTGCTTAGCCTCAGACGGAGGGGCTGTGGGGGGCGGGGCGGGATAACGGCGCCGTTGTCATGGAAACACCATTCGCAGCGCTCCGTGATGACCTCATGCTTGGGGCCTGCCAGCCGGCCCGCAGACACTCTCGCTCTTTAATTCCTACCCATGATGCAATCCAGAGCTAGCCAGGCGACGTTTCCCCCTGACATTTATGGCCCTGTACGGTGTAATTAGCACCTCCTGACATGCCCTGCCCACTCTGTCCCCCTCCTGCAGGCTGTGGAGGCTCAGATCCGGAGTTTCGGCCAGACCCCCTGTCAGCTGCTGATCGAGCCGCACCCCCCCAGGAGCTCAGCGATGCAGGTGGTGAGTCATGTGACCAAACACACGCGTGCGCGCACACAGATACACGGCCCCTCCGCATACTGTGTTTTGGATTTGGGCCGGTTTCCTCATTCCTGTCCTCCTCGTCTCCCTCTCTCTTGCTCCCCTCTGCCTCAGCACTGTTATTCAGAGCCTTTTCAGAGGGCCGTGGGGTTAGGCGGGTCAGAGAGGCGGGATTAGTGCCGGGCTGGGGGCCAAACAGAAACTCCCCGGTGGCACCTGAGCAGTGGCGAACAATAGGGGTGAGGTGGCAGGCTTTAAGTATGGCCCCGCCTGGGTGAGAGAGAGGCTGTCAGAGACGGGCCGGTCCCCATTAGCGGGCCGACCCGCCGGCGCTGACAGCTGGCGCCCGGGCTCAACCGGTCCCGCGGCCCCCCCCGCCCCCCAACCATCCACCCCGGGGGGGGGGGGGGGGTCTGTTTACAAAGTACAGCCCTCACTGGCCGGTGGGACACTCCCGCTTGAGTTGGCTTGTGTTGTGATTTTATTTTTTAAGTTCGCTTAGGGACCAGAGGACTCGATGGCCGCCGGACCACTGCCCATATCAGCTGCGCCTTTCGGGGGCCACTCGAGCGCTGTCCTACGGACCACAGAGTGCTGGTGCTCCAGACAGGCCCGGTGGGGGGGGGGTCTTGGGGGAGAACTGTGGAGGTTTGGGGCCGCCAGGTCTTGTGTGTTGGCTTCACAGCTGCCCAGCCTCTCCTGTTTAATTGTTTTCCGTATGCGAGTACGGCAGGTGTTACTCCATGGGTTTAACAGTAACGGCAGATATTTGCAGGCCGGACTGGCCCTGTAAAATAAAAGCATATGATTCTGCCTTTTCTAGCCAAGTCTCCTGGCCTTTTCCATAGCTGCTGGAAATAACATTGTCAGACGAGATGGTGACATATCGAGGCCCAGGATTTGCCACAATGTGCTTTTGACATTAAGTGCATATTTGCTCTGCTCTGACACACACTTATACTGTGTGTGTGTGTGTGTGTGTGTATATATATATATATGTGTAGATAGCACTAGAAATCCTTGTCTGTTAAAAAAAAAAAGATTGGAATCAACAAGAGACCATTTAAGATGCACAGTTGTGTCACTGGAAATTCTATCTGCTGAGCCCAGGAGGAACTGTAAAGGCATTTAGGGTTGAGCTCTGCCGAGCGTGATTGGTTGAGCTCTGCCGAGCGTGATTGGTTTAGCGTTGTCAACCAATCTCAGGGCACTGGGAGACGCTGAAGGCTTCCTCCTGTGTTTTTCTCGCACTTAAAACTCAGACTGTCATTAAGTGGAATGACTTGGACTTCAGGCTCCCGTGTTCTGGTACGATTACGGAGAGGTTCGTCCCGCTTCTGAATTAGCCGAGTGGTGCTGATCAGCAGATGCTAATGTTGTTATTTGAAAACAAGAAGAAATCTGATGGGTTTGCCACTCGCTTGCATCCGTTCCTGTGCTCCTCCGTCCAAACACAGGAACTAGGGGCTAAAACACAGCATGTGGCCAAAACCAGGTTTTGGGTGTTGGCGGCCCTCGAGCGTGGATTCATCAGCTTTTCTTCCCCCTTTTTTGAACCTTGTGCAAAGAATGAAACTTCTCCCTCGATTTGAAAATGTTAAAACGTTGGCTGTGTGTTTCCAAGGATGCAACGTGTATTGGGAATTTGTTAAAGAAATAATAAAAAAGATTGAATGTTACCTGAGTGTCTAACTGTTCACAGTGTAATGTGAACGTCTGCACTGCTACATCACTATCGTTCACTAGTGACCAGCCCCAGTGCCCCATCCTCTTCAGTTTCCTCCTTTCAGATCTCAGCTCTCTGCACTACCTCTGACTGCGTGTGCTGTACCTTCTGCCCTGCCTTTGTAACCAGCTTTTCCCCCCTCTCTTTCGCTCTCTCTCTTTCTCTCGCTTTCCCTCTTTCCCAAACTCCTCTGCTCGGCTGTCGTTCTCCCCGTCCGCCTGCCCATCTACACGCCGTGGCCCACTGAACAGTATCTCCTCCTGCAGACGCCGCTGATGTTCACAGAGCAGATGCAGCAGGACGTCATCATGGTGCTGAAGTTCCCCTCGAATTCCCCGGTGGCCCACGTGGTGGCCAACACTCAGCCGGGCCTGGCCACACCCGCCGTCATCACCGTCACCGCCAATCGCCTCTTCGCTGTCAATAAGTGGCACGGCCTGACCGGTATGAGTCTTGGGGGAGGTGCATTCTGGGAAACGTCAACCTTCTCTGTCATGCCCCATGCTGGTGGAGTTCATGCTTTGTTTATAAATATGGTTCAGGAGCTAGGTTGGGTATCAGCATGTCCCTCAGGTTTGAGATTCCAGCGTTCTGGCGGATGATCAAAATGCCAGAAAACAGCCGATACATGGAACGTTTGGACTTGATGCTATTTCGGGTCAAGCCACTGGTCAGGGTAGAATGAAGTGGACTTTTACAGAAGAACTGAGCCCCGTTTTACTGAATGTATCCCTCAGAGTCATTAAGTCGAGATGTTTACCGGGATTGTTTCATCTCTGACATTTGGCAAAGGGGGTCTTGTTTCATAAAGGCTTTGACTGTAACGTAAACTCCAGTAATCTGGAATCTGTTGACTTTGGTGGCATTTGGATCATGTTTTCCCAGCGCCTCGTGTCAAATGTTACGTATCTGCCGAGAACCCCGTCGCTTCCCGTCAGCTTTAATACATCAAACCCGGGTGTTTACCTTTTAACCCCGCGCAGTTTTGGGGGAAATCGGACTGTGAAACGTGAGGAAACAGCAGTTTAGTTTGCCTTAGAGCGAGGAGCCCAGAGGTATTGAGCTGTAACAAATTACAGGTTTGTCTGTGTCGCCTGTTATTGCTTTAATGTCCTTTAAATTGATATGCGCAGAATCTTAGCTTCACATATTCAGTGTATGGATGACGGATGATTATGCGTGATGGTGGAGATATGGACCTCTGTCGTACCAAGTGTACAGTGACATGAACTGTAAGATCCAAATATGTGAAGGTGGGATGCTTACTCAGTGATGTTCTGACTTTATGACCTGTAGGTCAGTTTTGTCCAATGCGAGTGGTGACAACTCGAATGCAGCCATGACCTACTCCGCCTTCCTCTCCTCATCCAGGTCCCCAGAGCTCCTCGGCCCAGGACCAGCAGTACCAGCTCCCCGTGGAGATAGACCCCCTGATAGGTCAGTGACATGAACCTGCCCCCCCCACGTCTCGGCCCTGGGGTCAGCGGGGGCTACAGTTGACTTTCAGTTCTCTGAAGGCTCCCTCGCCAAACCATTTGCATGCAAATTGAAATCCATCGAGCTGCAGCCCAACGCTCTGTTCCATCACCCCCCCCCCCACCTACAGAGGGGACAGTATATGCTACAGTGGGAGTGCATATAATGATAATGATAATGTGTGACCCAGTGGTAATGGTGCTGGGCTGTCCCATAGCACTGGTTCTCCGGGTTAACCGGTCTTGTTTCCACCAGAGTGACCGCCAGCACATTGAGGTCTTACACTGGCCATTGAGCAGTGCTTCTCAAACCGGAAGGAGCAAAAACACAGACCGCCTGGGGGTCTCAGAGGTTCTGGGTTGAGAAACACCGCCTTAGGGTTCTGTGCTAGGCTGTAGACCCTGTTAGGTTGGGACTCCTGTGTGCACCAGTCTTGAACACAAGCAGCATCTTCGTTTTAACTCCCTGAAACATATTTCCTTAAAGGAGTCATACTTACCTGCATAGTAAATGTAAGGGACAGGCGCTGTTCATTTTTGGGGGGGGGGGCTACAGGCTGCGATCAGCCTCCACACCTGCTGCTACGAGCTCGTGAGGGAGATGGAGATCTGTTCTCCATAGGTCTTCTGGTCTGTCTCCCTCTGGCCCAGACCAGGCGCGGTATCTGCTCATGTCATGACCCGTGCTGCACACAAACCTGCAATTCAGCAATTTATGGTGTAATTTATGGCATTGTGGGGGGGCCAGGGTGACTCTTTTTTTCCCTCTCCTGGTTTTCTGTGGAAAAGGCAGCCCTTGTTGTGTGTATTGCTCAACCTGTAGGTGGAGCAGGATGAGCGGCGATCTTGCCCAGGGCCCATCTCCGACAGACGCACGGAGTTTAAAGACGGCAGAATCCTGCTGCTTGCAGATATATCGCTCCTAGTGTCCGATTTATCAAGCTTGCGTAGCACAGTGCAATTTGCACCTGTTCTTTTCCCTCTTCTGATAAAACTGAATGTTTATTTTATGCGAAATGAAGATAAGTAGAATTAAATCAGGGATGCTGCAGCTCTGCTGTTATTTTTTGCACCCGTGCCTGTGGTTAATAAATCAGGGCCTGGTGCTGTGGTCCGTCCGGCTAGGGTGGGGGGCACTCCTGCCTGGGGCTCCCCCCCTCATCTCTCTGTACCCCCTGTCTGCCTCCAGCCAGCAACGTGGGCGCCCACAGGAGGCAGATTAGCGACCTGCTGGACCAGAGCATCCAGGTGCAGACACAGAGCTTCGTCATCACTGCTGACAACCGCTTCGTCCTCGTCTGCGGCTTCTGGGACAAGAGCTTCCGCGTCTACTCCACCGACTCTGGTAATTCCATTACTGCTGGCATGGGGGGGGGGAGGTGTGGGGGGCGTCAGGGTCACAAATGAGTCTGCCTGGGTTACAACTCCATACGCCACTCTCATCTCAAAGCCATTTGTATCTTTCTGGCGATGCACCCAAGGCTCAGAATTCAATTTCAAAGGGTAGGGCTGTCTGTCTGGGCACTGGGGAGCCTTCGGGAAGGGGGGTGCTGCTGCCCCCCTGGCCTTTGTTTGTGGAATGGAAATACGAGCAGCGGGCAATTACGGCTGGCCCGGGGGTCGGGGAGAGCGGCTGTCCTATTGCCTGCCACTTGATTGGAATGGTTCGCTGTCACCTGTTACCATGCGGTCTCCATGATTGAATTACTTTGTCTCGTGGATTTACAAATGCAGCCCTTCCCCCACCATGGTTAACTCCCCAGGTCACTGTATGTATTCATTCTCCAGTCCACTGTAAGCTAACGTTTATTCTGTGGCTTATGATACGCAGCATCTGCTCCAAGTACTCTATGTTGTGGCTGCGTTGTTTTGGACCCGCTGTGAAAGGAGCCCAGTGCATGAGGAGAGATCTTAACACTTAAAGCTAGGTGGTAAATGAAGAAGAGGCTGTGTGGATGGACTTAATCATCGCTAAAGGGAGCACATTGGAAAGCCTGAGGTCCAAAGGGAACAGTGCTCTGGAACAGTGCCGTCTGTATGGTCACCAGGAGTCGACATCGACTGTGTATTTCAAAATTATTTATTAGGTTTTATCCAGAGACACAATGTATTCACATGTATACATGTAATACTAATGAGTGTCATATTGCTTGTTTTGCTTTGTTTTCCTTTATGACCAGCAGTCAGAGAATCCCAGTTTAGCTCACTAATTTTCATACACATGGTCATTATCACCAGTGTCTGGGCCGTGCGACACGCCTCTGCTCACCAGACCATGGTGATGGCAGGATCCCCGATTTAGTGCTGCTTCGACCACTGCACCCCACATTTGGGCTTGCATTTGGATAGGCTGCTTTTTTCCTCCTTAAATAAGTGTTTATAAGTCAATTATTTGACCGATTGTAATAACCGAGCTGTTAGTTACTTGTAACCATTTCCAATTGTAACCATTTACAGTCACCAAAAACAGTGTAATGAGTACAGCGGAGGAGCGATTGACTGGCTAATTTTCCCTTGACTGTGTGTGTCTGGCCATAAAACCTGGGACTGAGCATAGAGTTAAACAAAGTTTTTGTTTTCTCTTGCTGCAGAGCAGTTACTTCCTGTCACTGGGCAGGATTTATGAACGTTGTGACATCACCCTAAGTACCGCCAGGCTTTTCCCATAAGACCTTGCATGGGTAATGAAGATATTTTTGAAGCAGTCCATTCCCAGCGCGCATCTCGGATCTCCCTTGGCGTATTACAGCAAGATCGCGCTCTGGGAGATGTGGGAATAGAAGCTGAATCTGTGTTCTGACCCACCGGTACCCACCTCTGTCACAGGCAAGCTGACCCAGATCGTGTTTGGGCACCGGGACGTGGTGACGTGTCTGGCCCGCTCCGAGTCTTACATCGGGGGCGACTGCTACATCCTGTCCGGTTCACGCGACGCCACGCTGCTGCTGTGGTACTGGAATGGCAAGAACTGCAGCATCGGAGAAAACCCAGGCAGTGAGTGTGCAGGGCTCTGCTCTGCAGGCGCACACGTGCATACACGCGTATGCACGCACATGCACGCACCAACACTGGTTATTACAGCAGATACATATACTGAAATATATTATTATTGAATATGCAGTCAAACACGTCACTGAAGCGCAGTGAAACCCAAACCAATTGTGCTGACAGGCACACACACTCGCCCTCATGCCTATCATGCAGACAGCTCTGAGCTCTCAGGAAACTAAACGACCTTCTGATAGCCCAAACATCTGGCTGCCAAACAGGTGTCTGTCCTGTCTGTCTGTCTGTCTGTCTGTCTCTCTCTCTCTCTCTCTAAACACACAGTGATGTTGGAGAGTTTGATATTGGGGTGAGACTAAACTTTATAGTTTAAATGTAAAGTTCTATTTTTTTGGAGAACAAATGAATCTAAAATCAGTATTGGGATCCTCTCCATCCCCCGTGGTTCCTGCTCCCCTGTCTGGGTACGTCTGTGTCCTTGTGCCTGTGTGTGCCGGTGACTGTACTTCCATTAAAATAGTGTGTTCCTGGGGCCGAGGACACGTTGAAGTTTGCCCCCGCAGTGGTATTTTATGCATAACCGGGACAGAGCGGCCTATATAAGTGGAAGAACGCAAAGGCTCACTCGTTGAGACGCATGCCGTGCTTCCCCCACCCCACCGCACCACTCTGCCGGGCTTCTCCAAGACGAGGTCCCATTCTGCACAGCCTGGAACCAAGATGGCGACATCGTTTACCGCGACAGATGCTAGCTGTACTATAATAAAAGCACTGCAGCACAGTGTTAGGAGCTGAATTTTGGGTTTTATGCCTGGCAGATATTTTCCTGCAGCTGTACCTAAAATGGAAAAAAAGATGCCTGGATGTGGAGCAGGATGGCCTGTATCTCATTTCCTATTTTTGACCACATGTTTCACTTGTTTATTATCCAGGTACTAAATTGCTGCCGTGACGTCTCCCCGTCACACTCGGCCAATGACGTCACATGATTGATGGTGTTTCACCAGAGATGTTACTTAATACCGCACAACTGCAGTTAATTATAAGGATTACAGAGTGGCGGAGGCTGGACTCAGACGGAGAGGAGTGTCATTACCGGGGCGAGCACGCGTGTGCCGCCGCCTGCACGCGGATCACGCCACGCTCTGTGGGGATTCACGCAGGCTGTGATCACGGCTTTGGCTAATTAGTGATGCTGCCCAAAGGAGATCACTGGGATTAATGATTAATTAAAGCTCACACACCGTGTCGCTGCTCTGTCTGTGCATTAGTCCATACTGGCCTCAGTTATTTTCTGTTTTTAAAATGTTATTAGTTTTTGCTTCCTGTTGTCATTGTTATTTTTATTAATACTAGTAGTAATTATAGGCAGTCTTTCATCTCGAAGTCTGCGGATAAAAAACTAAAAGCAATGCTTCTCTGATCGGTGGCTGATGCTCTAATTAAGGATCATTATTAATTACTCACCTCAGGGATCGTTCCAGTAATCAGCTATGGGAGCCATGTTCCAGACTGGTTCCGCACAATTCCCACCCCATCTCTGGGATCTGGCCAGCTACGTTCAGTTTGACATTACTCCGTGTCTCTGTTTCCATTTGACCTTCTCTCCTCCTCTGCTCCTCTCCTTCTCCTCTGTCAGATCGCAGCGGACCGCAAGTGGATAGAGACACAGGGAGTGGTGACTTCCTTCTATCTGTTTGCATATCGCGGCCTTTGACCCGCCGTATCTTCAGACAGAAGCGAAGGCCTTTAACGTTACAGGCTCCGCCCTCCCGGGGCCTCGTGCGCGCTCCCTGTCGTGCGCGCGCCCTGGTATACAGGCCACCCTGCTCAGCTGGTGCAGCTGATCCGGACACTCGTGTCCCCACCTCCCTGGCTCACTCCGGGGTGGGTTTGACATGGCAGGGTGGTTAAATCTGTTACCTGCAGGGCAGTATGATCACAAACTAGCCTCCTATCCCTCCACTTCCAAATAGTTGCTCTCCCCACACTGGCCCATCTAGAGCGTCCTCTTGTGTGTCACCCTGCGATCTAAACTCTGGCACTGCAGGCCCGATTGCCACATTGTTTGTGTGGCGGCTTGCCCTCGCTGCCCAATTGCGATGCTAAGCCCCCCCCCTGCAGCCGCCTCCGTACTCCTGGGGGCTGTTTTATTCGGGGCTCATTACCAAGCTTGTGTGTGCAGCGCTGTCGGCCGTTCTGAACCCTGAAGATGGGACAGGGGATATTCTGTGGGCTATGCTGCCACCGTGTAGTCAGAACAGGGAAGGGCAGGGATCGTGACTTTCACAGCAGTGTAACATTCCTTAGTCCGTATGTAGAGTTGAACAAAATGCATATATTTATAATTTTGCATGGTATTGAAATACAATCGTTATAAATTAAGAACAAATGTGTTTCTGTGAGCAATAACAAAAGATTAATGCCTGTATCCTTTATTTTAATGCTGTTAATCTGCCCTGATAGGCTGGGTCCGGTTTCACTCGCCGCGCCTATTAATCAGGCCGTCATTAACCTGCCCTCTTCGCTCTTCCTGCCTCTCTGGCTTCCTTTCCTGTCTGGGTTTGATAAACTGGACCGTCTCAGTCCAGGCCAGGCTCCAACGAGAACCTCGTTTACATGCTGAATAATTAACGCTCGCTCTGCTTACCTCCTGGAGCGAGGGGCGACAGGAATTTCGTCTGCTCACCCCTCGGCCCCCCCACCCCCGAAAAATGATACTCACCCTCTCAGATCGGTACTGTGGATATATAGGTATTAGATTGTAATCAGATGTATCCTTAATGCAAGCCACGTGTTGGCGGATAGCTGCAGGTTAAACGATACACCAATATATTACTTTTATTGATCTTTTTCTACAGAAATGTGATTTCATACCTTAATCCCCAAAGCTGTAAAATTGCAAGTCGGGGGTTTAAGCGACAGAGATGTCGAGCAGCAGCGACATCCTCATTAGATCCACGGAACTGGGTCCGTTTCCCACTTCGTCCTGATTGGGCTTTGATACAGAGTTGAATATAAATGATGATTCTGCATACTGGTGGAGTCTTGCACTGAAACAAAGAGCCAAAATAAAGGGCGAAGCGCTTTTCAACCTAGTGTTGGTGTTGGTTGGCCAACAAATAAAATGACAGCGGATGATAGTGGCTCCATGCTATGAGTGACTTCAGGACGCTAAAAGGAGCCCAAGAGGCCCGGCACAGGTAGAAAACTCAGGGAATATGCAGGGAATCCGGACAGCCAAATATAGCGGCCCGTGGGAGCCAGTAGACTGGCCTCATCTGGGACACTGGCTGCCCCCCTGCCTTTTTAAAGTCCGCGGGGTGTGTAACGGATGCCGGTACTTTTATCCAGTAAAGCGTGTACATTTCGGTTCGTCTGCTTTTAGAGGCGTATCCGAGGTGTAAATCTCCGTGTCGACCCCGCTGTGCGTGGAGCCGTGGGGTCCTGGCGAGCCCCAGATCAAACGCGAGCACTGGGAATGGCACTGCGCCCCGGCGTTCCTGCCCAGTGGGATTCAGCGGAATAAACTTAGACAGAAGAAAGTGAGACTTTACACCACAGGAGTTACACATAACATATTCTACGTTTAAATTCATTATAAAATAACCAGAAGACACAGGCAACATGGCCAAAAACAATCTTAAAGTGTATTAAAGTGCAATACAAAGCCTTTGATGTTCTTGTGAGAGTGGAACTGGCCTGTTTTTTTTAGTTATTTTTTGCTCCCTTTTCAAAGTGTATTCCTGGGTTTTTCCCTGACTCATACTGGGAAACTGCTTCTTTTACACCCATCTGCTTACACCCATTGCTGGCCAAACTTGGTCTTTTCCAATATAATAAGGCCCACAGTGCACAGCCAGGACCTGGTGACGAACTCCTAATGAACTCCCTAGCTGGCCCACAGAGGTTCGTTCCAGCGTTCCTCAGATCAGAGCTCGCTGAGGTTCCCTGCTTAAATAAGACTGCACTCCCTGCATGTGTCGTCTGCTGCCCCCTAGTGGTGTGAAGTTAAACAGACCATCACGATGGTGTGGAACCTCCGGAATGCTCTTTGCATCGAGACTAAACTCGAGGTTCAACGCCAGAGCTGAGCTCAATGAGGGGGTCCTGGTTTTCCCTAATGGCTCGTGGTGGGGCGGTGAACCCTGAAAGGGGGTAACCTTCAGCTGAGCAGCCAGTGGGGCAGTGTCGTTATGCAGACCGGCTGTCGTCACGAAGGCCCAGATTCTGGTCCATTGTTGTACCCTTGAGAAAAGTCACTACTCGTGCATTTCCCATAACCATGTCTGCAGCATCACACATGCACTTGCATGAATTAATGCAGTTTTGTGGGCTCAGGCTGCCCCCTGGTGGCCTGCAAAGTAGCCTGTACACAGCCCCCGTTGAGTAGCACTAACCCCGCTGTGTCCCATGTGCAGCTGAGTTTGTGACTCCCCGCGCCATCCTGACCGGCCACGACTGTGAGATCACCTGCGCCAGTGTCTGCGCAGAGCTCGGCCTCGTCATCAGCGGATGCAAAGGTGAGCACCTCTGCCACTGGGTCGCGCTCAGTGTCCCAGGATGACTATGCAACCAGAAGCTTGTTGGCTCAAATCCCAGTAGAAGAAAAAGCTGTTGGATCCTATAGGATTTTCTTAACCTGAATGACTTCCCTATATTACTAGCTGTAATTTCAGTGTTTCCCAATTGGCCCCTCTGGGAGGGAGCAGAAATATCGACTATCTGGCGGAGTTGGGGGGGGGAGCAAAAACATAGACCGACTGTGGGTCCCCGAGGGTTGGGTTTGGAAATGCTGGTCTCGAGGACTAACTTGGTAAGGTATATCCTGTGTTGGTTTAGTTAGTGATGAATAGTAAATATGGTTATTTAAGTACAATAAGTATTCTGAAGCCCCGATTGGCTAGCATTGCTGTTGGTGGGGCTAATGGCCTGCTTCGCTCCGGTTCTGCAGAGGGCCCGTGCCTGATCCATTCCATGAACGGAGACCTCCTGCGTACCCTGGAGGGTCCAGCGGGCTGCGAGCGGCCTCGGCTCATCCAGGTGTCGTCAGAGGGCCACTGCGTGGTCTACTACGAGCGTGGCCATTTCTGCCTTTTCAGCATCAACGGCAAGGAGCTGGCCCTGATGGAGGTGGAGGAGAGCGTGAAGGTGAGCGCCTGCAGGGGGTGCCACCAGGGTGCTGAGGGATGGAACAGAGGCAGCGACACGCGTCAGACGGAAGTGCTGAGGCGTGTTTAGGTCTGGGCTCTGGCGGGGGGGGCGCTGATGAGGGCTGTATGCCAGTAACTGAGCATTAATGACGACGGCCGCGCCGTCCAGGAGGGTGACCCGTGCTGTAATTCTCCTGATTCCCTTTTTAAACAGCCACTCTTCAAGGGGGAGCTTCCCCCTTCCAAGCTGCCCTGACAGTTTGTCAAACACGGCGCTGGATCTGTGGAGTCTCAGTCCAGCCAGGCCCTGTTTTTAGGCTGAGTGGGGGTGAGGGGGGGACCGTTTGGGCCTCAGCCTTAAAGAATCTGGAACTTTCTCCCTCCATAGCCCCCCCCAGCCCCACATTTCCGTTACCGATCATCTCTGCACTCCATCATGCAGGCCATGATTAAAGGCTGCCTTGTAGGCCGCATTCTGCCTGCCCTGGGGCGCTCAGGGGTCCGATCCAGTGGATCTGGGCGGGGCGAGCGGGGCTCCCACGGCCCTTTGATTCTGATTTTGGATGTCGGGTCAGGTTCGGGGAGGGGGGGGGGTGCGCTTCCCCTCAGCCTGGGAAAACTCCGGGGCTTCATCACACCTGCTTTCCATTTGGCAGGACAGCCTGGATGGCTATTTCAGCGAACGTCCACTGCTTGGCATTACCAAAAAATGCCAGTTGTACAAGGTGGGGGTCTGGGGGGGTGGGATGTGGGGTGTCATTTTCACAGTTTTTGTTTATGGGAAAATCTTCTGCAGTATACTGCAAATGTACCACCCGATCAAGGTATTTAGCTAACTATTTATTTAGCTGCGACCTGGAGGTGTCAAACAAGACTCCCCAAGGCCCAGCAGGACTTCCGAACCAGATCCAGCCTGCTGCTCTCCTGCAGGAGACCCCTACCCCCACAATGCTGTGCCCTGCTTTAATCTTGGCTGGAAATCCGTCTGGGAGCCTGGAGCCTGGATCCGCACTCATTTACTTGCAAACGTTTCAGCGGATTATATGAGCAAAAGCTCGCGTGTGTTTTTTGGTGAAGCTGAATTAATGGCGCGCAGAATCTGTTCAGCCTCACCGGAAAATACCGTCAGGGTTAGGGGGCCGTCTGGTAGCAGGAAGCGCGTTTTGTGGGCCCCTCAGGCGTGTCACCGGGGGCCACCTTCAGACACCGGAATGACGGGGGCTCACTCCGTCGGGCGAAAAACGCCGGCTTGCGGTCCATGCTGACCCCAGTGGGCGTTTAAGGTCTGCCCACAAGGGACCGGGGGGGGGTGTTCTCTCACATTGCGAAGGGGTACAAAGATCATAACTGACAGATCCCCCCCCAACTTTTGTGAAGGGGTGTTTAAGTGGGTTATTTTCTTACTGTGGTCCAGGGTAGCTGTGACCGTTATGCGGCGCAGCGATTTCCACACGTGGTTTCCCGTGGAAGACCGTGCCGCGCGGCATATGGAATCACGATCCCCACTGGCAGCCGATCTGAGGGAAAAGATTCTGGAGATTGATAGGTGGCCGTCGTGCCGGCAAAGGCAACGCGGAGCTCCGGAAAACAAAGGCTGCTCGTGCGGCAGGGCGGGCCGTAGCATGGTGCGGCGTGTGTGCGGCTCCAGTCGAGCCCCTCCTGCTTTTTTTCCCAGAATCCTTCTGGGTACGTTAGATCTCTAATGGGGAACAGTTACGCCATTTGCGGCAGCACCGATTTTTCCAATCATCACGCGTGTTCTGAAGATGCCGTGTCTGGGGCCGTGTGTTACTGTGGGGGCCCGTGGGGGACCCCTTAAATTGTAATGCGTTCCTTATGAGCACGAGTAGACCAACGAAACGAGGTTTAGTTCCCACCAACCCCTGCTGCATTTGCAGATGCTTTCTGCGTTTGATTGGTTGGGTGAGAAGGGGTCTCGCGAAGTGATTGGGTCCCGGAGCTGGTGACTGGGGGCTGATCCTAGGTAGCTGTGCTGCTGTACAGGTTCACTCACCATTTGGGGGGGGGGCATACCCACTACACCGTGTTCACTCCCACCCCCTTGCCCCCACAGGCCATACTGCTGAGCCGGGATGGACAGTACCTGCTTTCGGGGGGTGATGGAGGCGTCCTAACTGTCTGGCGGGTCCATGACCTCAAGCAGCTGTTCACATATCCCGGCTGTGACGCGGGCATCCGCTCTATGGCCATGTCACATGACCAAAGGTAAGCTACACCTTCTGTCACATGACACAAACAGGGCAATCTGAATTTTCAGTTTAAGGACCTGCCAATTGCAGGTTCCCTTCACAGTGTATCATGTGAATCTCTCTCCCCCTGCACAGGTGCATAATCACAGGCATGGCCTCCGGAAGCATTGTACTGTTTTACAATGATTTCAATAGATGGCACCATGAATACCAGACCAGATACTGACTTCTGATCGGCAAGGCATCGCTGTGGTAGCGGACATATACATCCTGCCATACGATGTTAAACGCACTACTCTATACACACTGAGTTGCTGAATGTATCTAAAATTCTGTCGGAAGAAGCAGACTATTTTTAAACGGGCATTGCTATATTTTGTAGATTCTGTTTAAATTTCATATATTGAAAACTTGGGGCTGGGTTATATAGCTATAAAAAATCTATTTTTAGCTGTAAAAATCTATTTTCACCTCTGTGTGAGTTGAGGGATCGAGTGGTCAATAGTTAGAGAATTATATTTGCGTCGGCTGTCTTTAAAAATGAAAAATCCATATATTTGTGTATCTTGGGAAAGTGATTTTGATGTGTGTGATGCAGGGTAGATGGAAATTTTAGTTTTGTTCGTTTTACATTCACTTTATATTTCTGTCTGACTGGAGGCTTCCCTGTGACAGTGATACGCTGGCGTGTGAGGCAGCGCCGCAAGTGGACGTCTCCTGGGTGATGTCACTCTTGGGTGATGTCACTCCTGAGTTATATGGGATTTCTGTCCCGCATCCATTACTGTCTGGGGTTTTGGTTTCCGTTCCTTTATTTTAACTTGATAAATATTCAATATACCTCCAGGTATCTGAAGAAATTCTGCATAAAACCTGATAAAATTCATAGCATAGTCAGTGCTTCTCATGTTTCTGAGCTGTTGAAATGTCTGAACCTCCTCCCCCCCCCCCCTCAGTTTTTTTGCCGTCCACAAAAGAGGCTTTCAGCAGACTTCAGCATCAAAGCACATTCTCGTCCATCAGATGGCCCCACATTCAAACTCTTGTCTCAAGCAGTAATATTCATGCAAGCTCTGATTGACAGATAAACATGCCCTATCAGCTTCACTGCACACATACGGGGCGGGAAAAGGAAGTGCTGTAATTTGTGTTGTCTGTCACGGAAACCCATTCAGAATGATTTTCACGTGTGATGAGTTGAAACAATAAAATGAAATTTGTAAGTGGACGTGGTCCTTCCATTGCCTCGACGGATTTGCCAAATGAGGGTCTCCGTTATCAGACCCGCAAAGTGATGCGTCTCATCAGGAGTGGTAGAGGCAGACTGGCTGCTTAGTGCTGGGGCCCTCCAGTGGCAAGGGTCAGAATTTCCATATGGGACTGGGACGTCTTTCAAAGGCTGAAATTTATTGCATTTTCACTGAAGTTGCCAGATTATTACTTCTATTACAAAATGAAATGTTACGTTAAAACTGACAGTGGTACAGCAAACGGCCCACCCCAAAGCGCATTACACACACCATCGGGCCGAATGAAAGTCCAACACATCCATGTCTGACCCCTAATTGTATTTTACGCTCGCGGTACAATCATGGTTAGCCTGCACACTGAGAGGGCAGAGGAGGTCCCGTCAAATTGTGTCACCAGCTCCCCTTGGAGTAACATCAGCAGTGATGCATTCTGGTAGCTGTGCTGACGGGGAGGGAAGTCAAAGGAGAGACCATGCAACGGTTGGATCTTCTACCACGTGTGGGCACCCCTGAAACCCAGGTCTGACCTAAAAACAAACGTGGAATAAAAATAAGCTTGGGGCATCTTCACGTTGGGTTTGTGGAATGCTATCTTGGCTGCCTAAGTACGCCTTAGTGCTGTTACTGGTTCGCAGGGGCTTGTTGGTCCAGCTTTCCTGGCCCGAGAGAGAGAGAGCCCACCCCCCCATCATCATCTCCGGCAGACCGAAGCGTCTCTTTTGGTACAGAGTCCTTAGGATGACCTGCTGGTCCAGATTGATCCAAGAGACACCCAGTTCCTTATTGTAGATCTCCTTCCGCAGCATTTCATATATCCAGGCTTAAATGATGTGTGTCTATAGTAGCTTATCTTAATTCCAGCAATGAAACATGGATCTACAGAATTATTCATGGGTAACACACATGTACCAGCCAGTCACAGTTTCAAGAAAACAATAAATAATGAGAAATTAAAAAAAAAAAGTTTAAAAGCCTCTATGAACTCAGCACCTGTCGTCTTCCATATGTGTGCATATACAAATTGGTATATATACAGCCAGCAGAACCTTCTGAAAATAACCTGCCTTTCAGAGCACAGTGGATGATATCTAATGGTTGGCTTTGCTGTTCAGCAGCGATGAAATGACTGGAATGAAATATGTATCCCCTGCATAAAACTTGTAAGAAGCAGTTTAAGTTTTTCCTGCTTCTGCCACGCTCTCCAACTTTTCCGAGTTGGGTAGTGGGTGAGCAGCGAAGGCGGGGGGCTGTGGTGAGACGGTGGCGTGGGCAAGCGGGGGGGGCACGCCATTGGCAGGCTGCATGGCACGGACATCCGGAGACCTCTTGGTGAGCAGGATCTTCTTATCTAGAGCCGTGTTCTGCAGAGTAAAGTCGGAGCAGTGGGGGAGACTTATTACAGAGAAGAAGGAACCAAAATGGCTGAATTGAGGAATTTGGAGGGGGGGGGGGGTTATAGTACATCAGAGAGTGAACAGGAAGGCCCGAAACTCCATACCCACCCTGCTTGTTAGCCCAGAACCAGCAGACACGGAGAAGAGGTAACTTTATGAGTTGCGTTGCTAAACAGGGCTGAGGGTAAGTGTGTGTGTGGGTAGGAGGGGGGGGAGTCATGTGACCAACTCCTCAGTATCGTGCTTGTGGACACGTGATGAGGAGTTCGTCTGGCACTCGCCAGCAAGGCGTCGCTCTTCGCCATGGAAACCAACTGGAAAGCGGATCACAATCTTAGCATGCAGCATGGGGAGGGAACAGAAGACGTCCTCGGTTTGCCACAAGGCCTCGGACTTCCAAGCGAGACGTGTGGGTGAGTGTGTAAGCATGCAGGTTTACCTCACCCTCCCACAGACACACACACACGCTTTGGCGTTAAGTGCGTTACTGATTCTCAGACAGATGCAGTGTGGTGAGTGAGTGGGTTGTTAGTACATACCATTGCCTTGGAGCTAATCAGAAGTAGCAATGCAGGCGTTTGGACGAGGAACAGAGAGGAGGCAAAGGGGACAGAGACTAGTCTTACTAAAAGCAGAGCAGATACAGTTCACACATCGTACGTACATTTAAAAACACTTCTCAGGACTGAGCCCTCCTATAAACCCAACAAGGCAAGACACGTTCACTTTTAACCTGGGGCATTTTTGATTTAGACTAAAGCAATTTTGTATCCAAGGCAATATATATATATGTTTATGTTTATTTGTTTATTTATTGCGTCAATCTCCATCATCTTTATCGTGGTTTTACAATAATTGTAATACGATTACGTAATACAACGTTTAACCACAAGATGGCACCGGCGTTCCACTTTTAAAACCATTACTTCCGAATGTGGTACCCAATCGGTTTAATGTACTACATATTCAAACTCGTGAGGAATTTCAGAAACAGACTGATGAATGAAATTTTGTGAGTTGTGATTCACTCATAAGTGCCATCTGAAGAATCCACTTGCAACCAGAGTAAGATTAATATTAGCATGACAAAGTGACAGAGAGAGGCAAACAGACATGAATCCTTTCAGTAAGCACAGTCTCAGCAACCGCGCATGCAGAATACACCACCCGGGCAACAAAAAGCACTTAAGACAAATGAAAACTGTAGCCGATAAACGTGGTTATCCGAAGCAGCACAGTGTAGCAAAAAAATGCGTCCGCGATGATTTGTTAATGGCACTCGATGGACATGGCATGACAGAGCGAAGGCAAAGGTGGAAGCCTGAGGGTCAACCGGAAAGAGGAAAGGGTGGTGGGCCTCATACCCATGGGCTGCAGACCAGTTAGGGACAGTTAAGGGCTCCACATGGGCTGCCAGTTAGCTCAGTTTGACATGTACCCCAGGGTTCGTCGGCGGGCTCCTCCTGCCGTCCCGGGGGGGCGGGGGTGTGGGGGGGTTTCGGGGAGGAGGGGAGGGGGGTGCGGTGCTCGTTCCTCCCTCTACACTACAGCAGTAAGCCTCCAGTGAGGGCCCCTCCCTTTGCAGGGGCACTCGCGAACGAGCTCCAGCCTGCCCCCTACTGGCAGGAACGAAATTCTTACTGCATTGGGTTACAAACCATATTAAACTTTGTGAGAAGGGGGAAGGGGGGTTCCAGGGGGAATGGGACACTCGAGGGATTTTAACAGGACACACATCCTGGCCAGTCTCCACATGACAGGAAATTAATAATCGGAGGTTGGCGCAAGGCACACTTGAGTCACAGCAAAAAGAATTACTGTTTGAATGTGGAATATATTTCCAGGAATTTCTCTCTGACCAGTCACATCCAGAGACCAGCAAGAATATTCTACACCATTCTAGAAACATTAACACTGGGTCAAAGATCAGAACATTCATAACTCCAGTGTGAATCAGCCTGAGTACAGCTTCCCCGGTTCTGCCTAACTGTGAAATTATGTGTGATTCGTCCCAAAAATCCAAACATGTCTGCTGTATAGATGCGCCAGGACCCCCCCCCCCCAGCAAGAACTGGCACTAAACCAGCATCTTCTGGGACGTTTGTCCGCCCAAAACTTTCACTGAATGCTCCCAGTTCACAGCGAGGGCTTAGAGCATTACAGCTGAGTGTGTGGTGCTGTGTGTCAGATTCGTAGCTGCAGGGGGAGATGAACACGGTGTGAGATGATGGGGCCCAGAGTGTCTCGGCCCATGTGCTCACCATGATCACGGACACTGCGGCCGTGGTGCCGTTGCTCTCCTTTAGTGACGCGTTAAAGTGCTTCTTTAGTTTACCTGTCACCTCCACTTTCATGTTGTTCTCCAGCGCGGCGTCTTCCTGCAGGCCACACAGCTCACAGGTGAAACACAAACATCTCTGTAGCTCACAGAGACACCGAGGCTTGAACAGCACTGGTAGACAGACAGCCAGATGTGTGTAGGGCAGGAAAAGCCACTGTTAAACACACACAGTGCCTTTTCTGTCTGTGTGTGAGCTTCTGCTGATGGAAGGGGAAAAAAAAGCCCACTTACGGTGACCCAGGGGTGCGAGAGGACCTCCTCGGCCGTGTAGCGGGCCTCCACGTTCACCTGCAGCATCCGGCCAATCAGCTCCTGGAAAAGGCCAGTGTGTGACTCAAAGGAATCACCTCCTACTCTCAACCAGCCAATCCGCGACAGCGCCTCTCCCATTCCGCACTGACCTGTGTCTACTGGGATTTATGGGTAAAAGACAGGCATGCGAGAGAATCAGAATGGAGTCTGCTCTTGATTCTCTGACAGACTAAGTGATATATTTGGGATCCTGGCTATCCGTAAGCCGACTTGCCACATCTAACTGATGCCTCTGCAAAGATTAATGTAGACCCGGCTCTGATCGGCCGTCATGGGAGTGAGGTGGTCTAGGGCGCACCTTGGCCGAGTCGGTGATGTTGTCCCAATATGGCGAAGGGAACTCAAGTTGGCCCAGCAGGATCTGGTCGAACAGGTCGTCCTGAAGGTTGTTCTCACTGTTGAGGAGAAGCGCAGGCTGACACTTTGCTCAAAAGGCACATCAAACACGATCTACACACACACACACACACACACACCCCCAGACCCATAAATTGCCCTTATTGACCCCCAGCTGCTTGCGTTCAGAGCTCTGAAGCCACATTCAAGGACATACAAGTAGAGATTAGTACAGTACAGACAGTGAATGTTATAAGAAGGCTAGAGACAGGAGAACCCATCAGAAAGCAAGCCTTCCGACTTATTCGTGCTTTTCACTTCCAGACTATTCTTTTGCCGTTATGAGGTGACATTAAAAGGACCCTGTTTGTATACTGACACAATACAAACCATACATCTGATTTGTCATGTTCAGTTTTAGATTAGATTCAGCTCCATTGTCATTTTGCTGAGTACAGGTAGCAAGCCAATGAAATGCAGTTTGCATCTAACCAGGTGCAAATGAAGTATATGCAAATGTAATAAATTGTAAAGAAATCTGAATGCAAATTAAATTACGGTTCTGCGCAAAATATGCATGAGATATCCATAGCAAAATGTGCAGACAGGGGGAATGATTTTGCCAGGAAATTTGATGAGATGCAAAGATGCAAGTGAAACATACAGTGTGCACAATGGTTATTTTGTGCAAATAAACCAGTGTTCAATCGAGGCGCCAAGATGGCGGGGGCAGACTGGAGAATCAGGCTGTAGCTAAACCAAAACAGACAGACATATCTGGTGCACAGAATTTTCGAGGAGTCATCCCCCTTCAATAGATTTTCAAGTTAAGTACATTTTCCCCTTTGTCGATTACAAGCTGCACGTCACTAAGAATAACTATGCTGCTCCTAGAACCGAAGAGGCCACTTCTGTGCCAAGGGAGGTCTAATCCGCCGCGTCTAGCAGACACACCGCGACTGACACAGCAGTGTGGTACGGAGAGACGTCCCTGTTCTGAAAAGGCTGAGATCAACAGCATCGCCCACGCCAGCCCCTGTCTACCTGAGGAGTGATGCTGAGGTTTCCGGACAAATGGGTCACTAAACATGCTGCTCTAAGGTTCCCCATAGCAACGCTGTTCTGTGTCTTGGGAAACACACAGGATCATAATGAGGTTCTGGGTCCCAGTGAACCCTCTGCTGTTGTAAACCAGGTAGGAACCAAATTAGTATTTTATTCCGTTAAAAAAATCGATCTAGCTGCACAGGCTGGTTCAGATACGCATGTCGGCAAGCATGACCCGGTATTGTGACCCCAAAGGCTGCCAGACCTGGCGGGCACAGAGTGACACCTGCAGGCTCGGCGGGGTGGTGCAGCACAGGGCCGGAGTTACCTGCGGAATGGGGGGAAGCCGCACAGCAGGATGTAGGTGATGACGCCGGCCGCCCAGATGTCCACCTTCAAGCCGTACCTGCGGAAGCGGAGAGTGAAGCAAGCGATCTGCCCGATGGACCCGGCCGGTACGGTGTCCTTTCCAAGCGACACGGACAGGCATACGGCGATGAGCAAGAATGAACGGATCGTCCGGGCTTCACTGCCTCGAATCTGTGCTGAATCCCTCTTGATTAATTATGCCTGTTTAATGCATGTCATGAGGCAAGATACCCCATCCATCCCCCGTACGGGCACACTGTCTCACCCAGACTCGGCGATGATCTCAGGGGCGACGTAGGTGGGCGTCCCACACACAGTGTAGAGGGGCCCCTCCACCACCGTGGCCAGGCCGAAGTCTCCCAGCTTCAGGGACTTGGTGCTGTCAGGATACTCGCAAACCTACAAGGAAAGTGGCGGGTCTTAAGGGCAAAGCCGTCACAGATCCCCTTTACTCCCAATATGGCAACCGCCATCGGATTTGTCTGCGTCTCCGGGGGGCTTCCTGTTTTGGATAAGACCTGCAGGATCAGATCCAGAAGTACAGCCCTCGAACTAGGAGAATATGTAGAAACTATAGCAGTAAAACTCATGTAAAAGCTGTCAATTTGCCGTCCTTTAAACCGGAGTCAGTTGTTATGCCTCCAGAATGCGGTAATACTACTTCTAAATGGGTTTGACTGGGCCCTGTACTTTACCCTACTTTATATCACTTTTTATTCTGACCCAGTATTGCTGCTTGTCAGAAACACTGCCTGAATGTACTCTGTACCGATAGGTTACTCAACAGTGTCATCCTCTTAAAGAAAATGACTGATGCTGAGACACACCCCATTTTACAAATAAACTACAGTGGATTTCTTCACTCCATATACTAGATGAATGTCTAAACTCGATAAGTGGATGTTCTCTGAGATCCTTCGAGGGCCTGCCATGTTGATCAATGGGAAGGCCTGTCTGATGCATCAGGGAATGTGATCAATGGGAAGGCCTGTCTGATGCACCAGAGGATGTGATCAATGGGAAGGCCTGTCTGATGCATCGGGGAATGTGATCAATGGGAAGGCCTGTCTGATGCATCGGGGAATGTGATCAATGGGAAGGCCTGTCTGATGCACCAGAGGATGTGATCAACGGGAAAACCTGTCTAATGCATCAGGGGATGTGATCAATGGGAAGGCCTGTCTGATGCATCAGGGGATGTGATCAATGAGAAGGCCTGTCTGATGCATCAGGGGATGTGATCAATGAGAAGGCCTGTCTGATGCATCAGGGGATGTGATCAATGGGAAGGCCTGTCTGATGCACCCGGGCACCCTGACCGCCACCCACCAGAAGGTTCTCCGGCTTGATGTCCCGGTGCACGATGTTCATGCTATGCAGGTACTTGAGGGCGCAGGTCAGATCATTCACCATGACGCTGGCGTCACGCTCCGTGTACTTGGTGGAGGAGGTGATGGCGTCGAAGAGGTCTCCGCCCTGCCGGGAAATATGGATCAGAGCCAAGCTCAATCTTATTCAAGGCCGAACCCAGTTGGCTCGTACCGGTTCCTTACAGACTTGGCCTATAGACGCATGCATGGTGCTGCCGCTAAGTAGGATGGTAGGTTTACACATACAGGTGGTTTGGGGGAAATAACGCACGAGTCTTGAAACAAACCCCTCCCCCACCCCGAGACACACTTTGACGGTCAAGAGGCAGACCCACCTTGACCAGCTCCATGACCATGTAGAGCTCGCTGGATGTGTCTACCTCCTCGATGAGCATGATGATGTTGGGGTGTTTGACCCGTCGAAGGACTGCAACCTCATTCTCAATCAAATGCTCCTTCATAAATGAGACACAACCACCAAAATGTCAGTGATCACACACTGTAACTATTCCAAAGGTCTTAATGCATCAAAAATGTCGCTAAGTGGGTATTTTTCCTTAAAATCTTACTGGAGGAATGAATTCCTTAAAATGCCAATTCAAAAATAAAATATAACTGACTCACATCATTGAGGGTCGTTGAGATATTAATGTCATCTAATTTAAATCAAGATTTAGACATTAAAGTTATGGTTCACTGAACTTTCAGAAACAAGTTGTTCAGAGAAAGAAAAATCTAATTTTCCGTTGAAGTGGAGACTGGGTGTCTTTCTGCAGATCTAGCTGTTCTGGGCTTAGCTGGGGGGGGGTGTGCGATTTGTGATATCACAGTATCCTAGAACCACACTGCAAAGGTCTCTCAGAAAATAGTTATCGATTGTTCGGGTCCTCAGACAAATGGAAGACGACTGTAAGAAATATTTGGAGGCTGCTGCCCTCGGGGCAGGCTTGTTATGCGGTACACCTTGAAGAACCGGGGAAAAACAAATGCCAGAAATGTCACACTCAACCTGAGAAGCCTCGGACATCGTGTGTCGTGCCTGGTAATAGTTTTTAATCATATTTTAAACCCGGCACAGCTGCCACCTACCTTCCCAGCACACTTGGCCTTGTCTATGATCTTCAAGGCATATTCTTTTCCTGTGCACCTGCCAACAAACATTTTGCAATTATTGCCACATCGTGGTTGTCTGACAGCCTGGGAGACACTCTGTGTTTACGTGGGCTTCCTGTGCCAGGCTGCTTTGGCTCTCTACTCCCCGGGAAGCTCCGTGCTGCTGGAAACCTGACAAACGTCATGTGCCGTCATGCCTCGCTGCCTCTTCGGGCCTTATTAGTCTGTAACCTGCTACAAATCTCTAGACCTTACTCCCGAGCGGAATCCACGCTCACTCACCGCTCCACGCATTCTTTCACGACAGCGAAGTTCCCGTCCCCGATGACTTTCCCCACTTTGTACTTCTCCAGGATTATGGAGGAGGACGGGCCCTTGTTCCCATTCACTGTTGGCGAGAACCCGGTTATAAAAAAGTCTGGGGAACTACATGCTACTGAAATAGAGGGTTATTCAATGGCACAATGTGCAGGACATCAAAAGCCCACGGTGGATGGCATCCTGAGGGCAGTGCCATCTCTGCACTTGCTGAAGATTAACTAACGGTCAGGAAACCACAAAATCCCAACAGCAATCTGACAAAATGAACCATTTTTAATGATATTTAGAGAAATGGCCAAAGATCATCTTTCGGACCAGCACTGACAACCAGTACCACCTCCCTAAACACAGGAGCTCCGTAACTGGGGGAAATACAGGACGATTCCAAGGGCTACTGAGTGAGAGGGGCCCTAAAAAATTTGGAACATCTTTGTATTGGCCTGGGTTAGGGGCCCGATGTAATACCCAATATAATATGCTCTGGCTGGACCCTGTGTCAACAAATAAACCAAGTCACCCCGGAGATGTACTGGGCTTCAACCACAGACCCGACCCGGCTGCGGCTCACCTTCTGGGCTCACGCTCCTCGTGAGTTCCGCGGCCCCATTGATGTTTGATGCCGAGCTGTGGTGAGAAGGGATCTAAAAAGTGAGAACACCCCACATGTCAACGACAGTAAGGGTTAGCATGAAGGACAAGACGTCACTGTGCGGCCCGACCGTATTGTCACTCTATTGTCTCTGGATACAAAGTAAATCAGCATTTCTCAACCCAGTCCTCTGGCACCAGATGACACACTGAACCAGTCAAATATACTGAGCTGGGGGGGAGCAAAAATGTGGACTGTTTGGTGTTCTCTGAGGTCCAGGTTGGAAAACACTGATCTCATAAGACACCTGCGCATTTCCCAGGACATTCGATCATTGGTTGAAATGCAGCACTGCTTATTCCCAAATGCTCAAGAATCCCTCCCTCTCCAGAAAACAAACAGCCCCCTAGCCTGTTCACACCCAGTGTTCCAAAGGTCCGACGTCACCCCACCCTGGGGCCCGAGTCCGCCTGGAAGAATTCATTCCGACAGGCTAAGCTGCTCATTCTAAGCTGCCACTGATTCTGTTTGTTAGCAGCAAAAAAAGCCACACGCTACAGAAACGCGAGAGGGTTCCCACTGCCGTGATCTGCTAAGACGGGCAGGCTCGGGGTTTGGGTTACGCACTCCACATTAGCTAAGCGCTAACGCCGCCAAATGTCCTACTCTGAGGAAAAAGATCCTAAGAGGATCCTGAGGAAATCTGGGTGGTCGGATTGAGGTCCATTTCCTCTCTCAATGACAACAATGAGTTTCCCTCTTCTGTTTCACTCACAGAGCTTCTCAGTGCCATGCCACGTTTCTGTGAGACACAGTGGCCGCCACCGCCCCCTAGTGGTCTCACCTTGAAGGTGCGCAAGCTCCGTGGACTGGTGGGGGAGGAGCTGGAGGACTTGGTGGACTTGGGCGTGGACATTTGGCTTCCGGGGGTCCCATTGACTGGAGATAAAGGGAAGGGGAGGGGTGAGTAGGAAGGCAGCGGGAAGGAACAGGCAGTCCTGGGGGAAGAGGCTTTGACGGGACGCCGGCCGGCACATCCAATCTCACGCCTTCGCAGTCTTTGTTTCGTTGTGGTTTCGCCTTTTCTTTTTTGCCCCCCTCATCAAACGGCGATTCCCGCAGCATAGTATTACGTTACGACTTGTTTTGTGTAGAATTTTTCACTTGGAGGCCACGTCTCGGAGGTCTGCGAGTCCAAGGACCCGGAAAAGCCTCTGCTGTACTTGGCCTGAATTGCTGTGCTACTATTTTTTCAACTGTATAAATGGATACGGTTTAATAATTAGGCTTAAAAATACTGTATGTTGCTATGGATGGTGGCACTTTCTGTGCCCCTAATTGCTAAACAGCTGACATTTTTATCCAGCGTGATTTATTTTTAACCCGTTTATACAGACCAAATCGGGTTAAGTACTTTTCTCTTATACAGTGAAAGAAATACAGTGGCCCTATCCTGGGACTTGAACCAATAACCTTCGGGCCGATATCCATAATGCCCGAATCATTCATGACTTTGCTACCTTCTGATCCCATGTAAATGCCCTGCAGAAAAATCGACTGGGTCTTCAGTGTAGAATTCACAGTCCTTTAACTGTGGGTATGAGAGGATACTGGTGCAACAGAGAGCTGTGCTGAGCCCCCATGCTCCTTCCGACAGGGCCTCCCTGTGCATCAGCGCCACGAAGTCATGGGCATCCCTCTGTCACGTGTCACACAGACACGCCTGTGAAACTCATTATGCAGCCACCTTCTCTGTAATCCTGACTAAAAAGCTTGATGCGCTGTGAAGTGAAATGTAACACCTATGCTTTGTCCTCCTGCGTCTGCACTAAGTCCAGTCCCTGCCATGGATTTATGGACAGGAGCCCAAAAAACACTGCAAATGAAGGCCGCCTCCAGATTCCCAAATGAAAACTTTCAGGAATAATAATAAAAAACGTTCTCTTTTTGACCATCAGGTTCTGTTTTATTCAAGAACAAAGAGGACTTCCTCTGAAAATAGACAGGAGTTCCTTTGTGGTTGATGCGGCTCTGCATACGCAGAGCAAACCAGCTGTGACTGCGCAGAACGGTCATGCTGGGTGCTGCCTGCCTGTCGTGCCGGAGACAGCGCAGGTTTCAGTCCTCTCGTTTCCGTCATGCGATTGGCCGTTTAGGAACTCGAGGCAGCCAATGGCAGGCGGGCTCACCTGGAGACTTGACCGGTGATTGGCTGGTGGAAAATTGTCCAGCTCTTCTTACTGCATTCGGGAGGTGAGGAGGGGATGAAAGAGAGGTCAGCTGATGCGAGGGGGCACATTATCTGGGTGTTTAAGGTTTGTTTAACCGCTTTGATCGCTTGTTCGACACCACAGTATCACTTGTGCTCTCTATCTCAGACATGTCTAACATGGTGGGTTTTCTTCAGATATGCCAGGAAGCGCTTCTCACTGACTAATCTCTTCCTCCACATTGCAATATATGGATCTCATGCAAACATCCTGAGCATCTGATACACAACACTGCCAGAGGACCTGGTAGACGGCAGCTGCACATGCCTACAAGACATCTGGGAATCCCCGCAAATGCCTTCCACAGCTGATGTGGCATTCGGGTAATACCAAAGAAATGCCGGTTTCACTAGTCGCTTGTAACTACTGTAGGTAGATACAGCCATTGCTCAGTATAAACTCACAAACACTCTATCACTACAGTGTTTCCTTTAATTTATTTAGCACTTTTATGCAAAGTGACATACAGTTGAGAAAGCAAGGTCAGGCAGGGCCTTGGCTCAAAGGGCCTTAGTGACATCACTCTACGGATCCTGGGATTCGAGACAGTAACCTTCTGGTGTCCTCACCCGGTGGGCCACATACTGCCTTAGCTTAAATCTCTTCGGATTGTTCATGCAGTTGCTCAGAGCTAGTATTCACATATATTCTGTGGATATCCTGTACCCCAGGTACAGGTATTTATTGTATTTGGTGCTTCAGTATTAATCTGAGTAATAATGGCGGTAGTGCTTCATAATCCTGATTTTTAAGTGTCAGATCAGAACATAGATGTTAGTACAGATTATGCAGAGACAACTGACTTCAGGTCCGCTGTCTGGGGGAGAGGGGGTCCTACCTGTGGCTGGGGATTTGTTCCGTCGCGTGAGTCCGGGGCTCTTGGATCCCGGGGGCCTGGCGGAAGGTGAGGCGCGAGCATACGAGGATTTGAGCACTTGGCACTCTGCGGGAAAAATGACAGCCATGGCCCCACACGAGAACCGTAAACGACCTGACGTAACACACACACCCAAACAAGTCATGCTCAAATATCCTTCCCCGACACGTATCGTCATCAACCAAGTCTTGTGGGTTCGGTCCCCCAAGCTCCCTGGAGTCACATTACATCCTTTATCGCCTGGACTGGGGTCACGTCAGGGTGATGCCCAAACCCGCGGGGCAGCGAGACCCAGGGGATGCCTACAGATTTCATATCCGACAGCACTGTAGCATGATGACAAATGAGCAGTGAGCAGTCTGAACCACTGACATTTATATTGGCCTCATTGTCTTGCCTCAAAACACGAGCCCAAAGCTCATACACAGAGATCCCATTTAGTTAGTCTGCTGCACTGCACCTTGTGCATTATACAAAGAGGTGTTTTGCTAGCTAGCACCACATTTCCTCTGGAAAATCTACTGTAAAACAACTTTGCAGTAGGGCAGTAAAGAAAATCTAATTTGATTGTCTGGTAGAGTGGGGGTGTTATAGGCCGCACAGCAGCGGGTTTACACCCGTGGCGGGGGGGGAGGGTTGTTTTTCCACATCCATCCATCCATCCATTCACAATCCAAAACCTCTTACCCAGTACAGGGGCCCCGTGAGCTTGGAGCCCACCTCCGGACACAAGGGCCACTCCGGATTGGTGGCTGGTCTCTTTCCCCCTCCTCGTCTAATTGGTTAAACCCGACGTCAGTCTAATGCTGTTAGTTTACATATTTTCGTGAAGTGTGGGCTGATGGAGACTGACCGAAGCCACTGAAGAACTAAATGACTAACTCATAGTAATCCACCATGAGAGGCGCCAGAGAGGACTGGGTTCAGGTAGGTAGCACCTTCCTTTACTGGCTGTATAATGGAGGTGGAAAGTTCAGATCCAGAAAGTAACAATTCGGACCAAGATTTTGTTTCAACCAACCAGTTGAGTAGTCTGTGACTGTGACTCTTTGTACTCAACTGGTCGGTTGAAACAAAATCTTGGTCTGGATTTTTACTTTCTGGATGTGAATTGTCCTCCTCTGCTGTGTAATGACATTTGAACTATAAACAGTATGAATAGTCACTCTACTCGCTGGCATACATGACATTTGAGATTCTGACCAACTGTAGTGGTTCTGGTTTTAATATCACTTCATTACTTTGGTTTGTAATAAGATATTTAATATTTAAATAGCTCAGTATTTTGGCTGAAATGACTGTCGGCAAACTGTCACTCTGCCCAATCAGTTTTGGCAAACACTTTCTTTGTAAGTTAGACAAAATAACCTTAAATATGCAGGTTAGTCAGGTATACTTTTCAAGTAATTATGTTCCTTGAGCTAAAATGCATTATGGGAAAACATCAGGGTGTGTTTACAATCTGGAGCCCTGGATCTATCTTGGAGACTCCACCTCATGAGAGGACAGAAGGAGGAGCTCCTGAAATACCAGAGGATGAAGTGACTGCGGTGGACTGGGTGCGTCCCATCACGCCAGCTGAGTTTGGAAGCCATCTTTTCAGCGAGAACAGAGCTCAGAGTGCGGCAACATGGCTGACAGCGGAGTCCACGTCGACGTTCACACTGTCTCTGCATGCTAGTCCCCGTCAGCAATATTCCTGAACTCTAATCTCGATCAGACAGAGAGAAGGACGCAAGCGTTTATCCGTCACCGCGGCATGCGGGTACCGCGAGCAACTCCGTCGCCCTGCCTCCTGCGGGGTGATGCTGTGGTGCAGAGTGATGAGGCGTAACATCTCAGACACTGATCAAGCCCGATGTTCAGGAAGCCCCCCGGGGAACCTTACCGCTGTGGTCCAGAACAAAGTCATCCTGGGCGTAGCGGTGCTTTTCTGGGCCGCAGGCGACGAACACATCATCCTCGCCGAAGAAGTCCTGCAGGCAGCTGACCTAGAGGGGTGACAGAGAGTGCGAGAGCTGATCGGGCTGTCATATCAGTCATGATTTACAGCGTACCACACCTGGGCCCCTTGCTCGACCCCTAACCGGGCTCCTCAGGGCTACTAGGCTCTCACCTTTTTTCACACTCAGGGTGAGTTTGTACAGGATCTTCATACCTTTTTTTCCCCACCTCTCGCAAAATTCTAATTAATTTTGGCCTCTCAGTGAAAGTTATACTTAACAACTAAAGGGATGGTGCATTGCGCTGCAGTGCAGTGCTTGCAAAAAAAAAAAAAGATTAAATCCAGTGGTGACTGTCATGGTCATGCTTTCCTATTTTCAAAAATGTCTGAATCTATTCTCTTCAAGAAAATGGTAAAAATGTCTGTATATACAGACCCACGGCATGATCATGAAGACGATAGTGAATATTAAAAAAAACAAGTAGAAGGTGGGGGGGGGTAGACTGATGTGTTTGATGCACCTACATCTGAGCGTGACGCAGGAAACGGTGCAGCACGTCCTCGCTGCACATTTGCTCCCGGCGGCAAGGGCGGGGTAGGATATCACGGTCCCCAAAGCAAAGAGCAGAATAGCCACTCTCTGGGGCTCGGCCGTGGCAGCCATGGTGAGGCAGCACTACTCTCTCCCCCCCCCCACGTTATTTAATAAGCAATAAGCAATATTCAGAAGGTACAGGAGTCAAGCAGCAAACTATGATACCGCGAGCTGGCAGGAGATGCAGCTGCTGCATGCGGCCGGCCTTGGGCGACCTTTGCTTTCCATGCCAACTGATGACCAGCCACACATGTGACTCCGCTGATGTCGCCCCGCTGATCCTTGACCTGTTACAGCTGCTATGGGGGTCAAGCTAAGCAGACTGGGCGCCCCCCACCTTGGGGAACCATTCATGTATTTGGTCACCGTTTTTCCTTTGGTTCGCCAAAGTTAAACTGCGTTTCAATAAGTTTATGTTTAGCGACACTATTTGAAATTAGGCATGACTAGCGCAGCTGACCGGGCTCAAAGCCTGATTTCTATTCTGCATTCTAAGTGACTCCAGGGCAGCGAGACAGACTTGTAGTAAGGATGTTGTTTACCATCATATCCTGAGGGAATGCAAATTTCTCACTATTATGTTAAACACAGATTAAAGAGAAGCTCCCTTCTGAAGGCGTATGAAAAGACCAGCTTAACACAATCACTACTAATGTTAACAATACTGTACTAAGTTGTACAGCAAGTCCCACTCTGTCTGCTCTCAGTCTGATAAATGAAGTAAACTGAGGCCGTCAAAAACAGAGCAAGTAGCTAAATTCACCTCATCGGCAATCGAAGTGAGACACAAGACTATCGAAGGCAGAGGGATAAAAATGGCCGGGCCAAGTCCCCGATAATTGCTGAACGTTCCGAGTCTAGTTCCTCAGTCCTCCCGTTTAATCTTGTCAAATGACCTCCCTGCAAAAGCCTTGTTTATTTGCCTTGGTCGCTTTGTAATCAGCGGGCGGTCTTATCTGGAACCAACATCCGTAGCCACTCAGGTCCAAACAATCAGGCCCCCCCAGGTGGATGCCGGACGCCAGCCTTGCACATCCCTGAAGCAAAGTCTCCGTCGCGGCTTCAGAAGGTATGACATCACTTCCTCTTACTGGGAGGCCAGTCTTTTGCTTTCTGTCCATCTCTGCCCCTTTGCCATTTTTTATAACTCCATAGATCAGACACCCCACTTCTCCCTTGGACCCCATACATAGCATCCTGAGGGGGGGGGGTTTCCTGGGCAGATGGGCCCCCACGGGTCCCAGACAATGCCTTGGCGGAGACGCCCCGCACAAACCCATCCCTGTATGTCGCCTGCAGATGGACACAATAGCTCTTGCTTCCTCTGATGAGGAGCAGGACAATGTCTATAGGCAGAGTGATATGCTGCACATGACTGCGGGTCCTGCTTTAGTATGTCTACATGTGCAGTGCAACCAGACCGGCCACCCTGGGAAGGAAGGATGGGTGGATGAATAGATATAGATAGAGCGATCAATCAATAGATCTAGATAGATAGGCCTAGATACATAGATAGATCTATATAGAGTTCATTTATGACACAGCAAAATCTCATTTAACCGAAAACACAGACCTGCACTGCCATTTCGTATCAGTTCCTAATTACAAAAAGCTGTGATCACACCATCAGATCTTCACGCCCACGGCGGGAGCCTTGGTGATTTAACACTGTACTAGTGAATGTATAAGAGGTGTGCAAAAAGAATATTATTTCTTGCAAGTATTCAACATTCTGTCAGCTGCCCTGATTCTCCCTTCCCTAACCCCCAAAATCATCCCAGATGAATTCACTCCCCTGCTGCTAAACGTTCGGCAGCCACAACGCGCGATACAGCACGTCTGACAGCGTGTCATTAGCATGTGCGCGGCCTCTGAACTCACACCACAATTAGTTGACTACACTGGGGAAGCAGGAGGGTGTTTATTTAAAGAAACTGTGGATAACTGGATAACCTAGATTACCAGGTTTACCCTTTAACTTTGCACTGACACAAAAACACAAGAGGACTATCAATTGGAATATTTTGGATGGAATAATTACAGGATAATATTAGATAACATTACAGGGTGTTTCTAAAAGCAAATCACAGGTCTTTGGGTATTCAGTTGAGTTTAAGAGATTGTATTTAATTTCCCGGAGTGATGACAAGCGCCCTCCACCCCCGGACTGAATAATTTGCTGACATTTTTGACATGCATACACACACACACACACACACACACAAAATGCAGTTTCAAAATCCACAGAATATGATTGGCCGGGATTCAGGAAGTCCCTCCCACTGAGGAGCTTGGCTAGTGTTATCACTGAATACAAATGAGGTTGCCCTGGCAAGATGGGTTACTACAGCAGGTCCTATGCCAGCCAAAACAAACCCATTTACCACTAAAAACCAACAATCCATCCATCCATACTCCATTCACTTAGGCAAGGTTCACCTTGTCCTGGCTGACAGTGCCATCTCATCAGTCTCCTGTTTACTTTCTGGGGCATCAGCAGGGGACAGAGAGGCACCACCTCCCTGCCCGCCAGGGGGGGGGGGGGGGGGGGGGGGGGGGGGGGGGGGGGGGGGGGGGGGGGGGGGGGGGGGGGGGGGGGGGGGG
>JABFDZ020000087.1:1721223-1735436 GCA_019775955.2 Pollimyrus isidori | reverse complement strand
CTGTTTACTTTCTGGGGCATCAGCAGGGTACAGAGAGGCACCACCCCCCTCCCCTACAACCCCCCCCCCCCCCGACCCCCCCCATGCATGAACCCACAGCAGAGATGTGATCCATTGCGACAGCACGCGCCAGACTCTGGCAGACGTTATCCTCACTGACGGGGCTCCGCCCCCTGCGGGCATCACAGATGGCCGGGCACCATTAAGGGCTCCTAGATCACAGAGCGTGGAGGACGAGAGGGAGATTACGGAGCGATGGATCGGCCTCGCAGAGACGTGTGAGCTAACGCCCTTGACCGAGAACCTGCTTGCCACGGGAAGCTGAGGCCACTGTCACACCCAGGAATTGAACCAGCACCTGAGCTCAAAATGCAGCCTCCCATTATGGCGGAGAAGTATTTAATAACACGGCGGTCACTATTAAACTGCGGCCATGTCGAGCCAAATAATATCAGCTCAGCCAAATTACCAAATAAATCCCAATTACTCTGTTCCCACTGTATTAAATTACGGGCGAAATGATTGTCTTGGATGAACGTAAATGACATTAATTATTCAGCAGGCCATCTGTGTGACTCCAATTAATCTTATTCGGCGATAATGGCACCATTCTCTCCTGCGGTCCGCAATGCCATGGGGGACAGGAATTTAAACATCTGGAATGAACCGGAAAGCAGCAAAAACATCACGACTAAAGGACAATGCGATGAGGAGCACCTGGTTTATCTGTGAACCTACGATTGTTAATTGCGACGACAACGCAAGCAGCTCATGAGAAGGGTTGTTTGAATCGTCCCAGTCGGAGTTAATATGAGGGGGGACAAAAGTCAAATACCATGTGTTACTAATCTAAAAGCTATTTATGGGCCTTTAACCCATAAATGGCGAGGGTGTCTTGAGACAAATAGGTACCCTGGCTGTCTGCTGGGCAAACGCTGCGTTAACAGACCCCCCCCCTCCATATTCAGGACTCCACACCCCCTTCGATGGGGACACATGGTATGAGCCAGTAGAGGTGCCAACCAGCCACATTGTGTCCCCCTGAATCCCACATGGGCCCGACTGGCAGGCATCTTCACCCGAGGACACGGGGCCTGACAGGAGAATGACAGACGGGGGGGGGGCGGGGTCCCAGATGCCTCATTATCCCTGGGGGGTGGAGAGTAAACCTTCGGGGCAGATGTTTCTGGAAGAACAGCTGTGCCCAGCTTGTCGGGGCTATTAGCGACGCAACGGTAAAAACTGTTAATGAGCATGGCTGGTAAGTAACGTACCATAAAGCTTACAGCTCTAGCGCATCCATCAGCCAGGAGACACGGGGTACGGTTTACAAAGCAGGGTGCCAGGTGCAGGAGAGCTGGTCTTGGTTAAAATTAGTGGAGCGTCACGCCAGACCTGGAAACCCGGAGCCTGTAATGACGGCCGATCCCCTCATGACAGCCATGTCCCATTTCAGAGACGCTAATTAGCATGGTCGGCAATTTCCTCCTGAAATTGGGAGATGGTGACACCTCGATATGGGGGGCGCAGGCTTGTCAGTCTCGGCAGAGGTTTAAGAGAAATTTATGGGCCGGCACGGGATAGAAGAGGATGGTCACAGTCCTACACTGATTATACTGCGTACATATTGTGTTTACATAACCAGCAACGTCAAGACGAAAGATTATGCTAAGTGGGTAAAACACCACAAATTAATTTTTATCTCACCCTGTGAGGGACTGGCATCCCGTCCAGGGCGCCCCCTGTGCTACTTGTGTTTTCTAGGCCTGGCTGCCTTCTCACTCTGACCTGGTATCAGATAAGCAGCATGTTGGGCAGGCAGATAAATCATTTCAGTCTGCTTTGCTCTGTTCTGTGCGCAGTTGCTCTTTTACGCGACCGCGGCTGAGCAGATAATTTGTGACGATGCCCTATGTGTGTCTGTATACGCCTGCGTTTGTTTTTAGTCTAAAGGTGTCACATGTGTGTAATGTAATAAACAGACCCACCCCTCCTCACAAAGCTCCACCCACCCCCAACTGCCCAGCTGTATCGGCGCCAAGCTTCCCCTCCAATTTGTCATCGTGTCCAAAGCCCATTCCCGGATCCTCGGTAGGGTGGCTGGGAATAAACAGCCCACCAATGATCTGCAGGACGCTTGCCAGAAAAAAAAAAAAATCACATCTCTCTCGTTGACACCTCGAGTTGTCGGCGCTTGATTATTCAAATATGAGTAAAAAAATGAGCCAATCACAGGCCATCACTGGGCAAAACATTCTAGGTGGAGCACTAAGGACATGCATATATATTATTATTAATGCGATTCGCTAATTAAGTTCTGAGAAAATGTATCTGCCCTAAGCTCTGACACTGGCAGCCAATTTCTCAGCAGGTCCACAGATAAATCCAGGTCTCAGAAGTCGATTCGCAATTCCTGTACCCAAGGGCCAGGTGGCCTGGGCTGTCCCAGGACAAGCAGCCAAGCCTGTACCTGACACTGCCTCTGCTAGCCAGACCCCTCTAATCAAACCCAGAAAGTGTCTCCCGGGGTCACAGACCACTTGATCCATGAGGTCCAATGAGACAGATATGCAAATAAAGCATGGGGGAGGAGTTACCCAGAGGGAGCTGCCCCCTTTAACTGCAAGAGGGACCCGTTCCACCATAGCGAGGACCTTTTTGTTAATTTGGCTGTCATGGGATCACCATTCGAGCCATTTTGAAGAAGGACTGGTTCTGTTACGTAAAAGAAGGTGTTAATATACAGTCGTACCTCAGAACTCAAACTTAATCTGTTCTGAACTCCGGATCAAATCCTAAGAAGCTGAAGCTGTGATTAAAATTTCCCCATAAGAAATAATGGAAAATCTATTAATTGGTCCAATTGGTCCTGTCCAATTTTTTTAGCATTTGAACACAAAATGAACCAGATAAAACAAAAACACCATATACTGTAATAAACACATCTAAGCACATTTATCAAGACAGTAACTTAAGTAAAAAAATAAACGTATCCAAACAATGTGTCCTGCTCTGTCCTAGTCAATTTTTTTTTTTTTAACTGGTTGGTTCGACTTTTAAGAAATTTGAGTTATAGTGAGTTCGAGAACTGAGGTACCACTGCATTTCAATAAATATTTTAGTCATACATTTAGAAAGCGCAAAAGCTGTTAGTTTGATTATATGAAGAATCGCTCTCTTGCTGATGACAGCTGCCAAGATGAATCAGAGGACAGGTTTTAAATGGCAACACACTGACTCATCGCAGAGAGTCCAATATCGTCTCCACGGGCAATGCTGGAAGTTTCATCCCTCCCAGAAGAACCAGGCCCAGATTTAACAAAGAAACATATATTTAACCAAGGTTCACAGTCAGGGTGGCTGATCAGGTGACTTCAGCGAGAGCGTCTGTCAGTCTACACCCGCCCCATCCATCTTACCCGTGACCTCATTGGGTACCTTTCATGACCTTCCTCATCCTGCGCCTTCATTGGTTAATTTTGTGTCTCAAAAGGGAGGACCAGCTGACCGATTTGGCATCACAATACAACCCAGCGGTGCTGCAGATAGCCCAGTAGAGCTAGCTGGCCACGCAGCGCTTCCTAACACAGCCCCCAGGTGGAGCTGTTCCAGAAATCAGCCGTGCTTTACAGTCATCCGAAGAACCTGGACAAGCAGGACGAGGCTGGAGTCACACAATGGCCATGGACTTCCATGGCTGGCTGGTTACCAGGCCCCGCGTCCCCAAACTCCCTGTCCAGTTTCAGCTTGTGCCTTTTGCCAAGAAGGTCCCAGGACAGAGAAGCGAACTGCTGTTTCTGCAGAAAACAATAAGCCCATCTTCACCCCCCCTGCCCCCGCCCCCGCAGAGACGGCTGCCAGTGTAGCAATGCCACGCACCATCTGCTATAAATGAACGCCACTCTCTCTGTGCTGCCCACAGTCCTCCGGCTGGTCACCTGATTAACAGGTCAGCCAATCAGCCACTCCCTGTAACCCAGCTCAGCCCGTAAATTGGCTTGGTAGGTCACCATAGTGACTCTGCTTAGCCAATCAGCAAATAGAGTAACTCAACTCACAGAGCCACTCAGAAACCTCAAGACCACTTGTTACTGAACCCGCCCTAATCAGTCAACTTAATCATCTCAATTCCTGACATGTGTTTCCTATTTTCTTATCATCGAACTCGCTGAGGTCAAATACAAATCAATCCAGATTTGTGCATGACCTCAGTTTTACACTACGATCCATATTTGCCCCCAAAATAACCTAAAGTCTGCTTGAATAGATATAGCTGTATTGTTTTTCATTTATCCTGGTCAGAGTCACAGAACTATTTTGCTAAACCTTCACCTGAAATATTGGCTCACATCCTCAGGTCACCGGACATGAAAAAGGCAGATACAACAGCTCTAAAACATCTCCTGTAAAAACTGCGTCACTAGACAAAATGTGACCCGTCTGCTTTCGGCCTCATAAACATCCATCTGAGTGCAACACGACTGAATGGCAATATTTGACCCTGCAGGCTCTTACAGGCACGGTAAGGCAATGGCAGCCCAGTTCCATGCGTCATTTGCGATAGGTGTAGTCCATTTATTAATTAATCATTATTACTATTATTATTATTATTACTACTACAACTACTACTAATATTATTATTATGTAAATCCAAGATGGTTGTTAAATCGGCTTTTAACCTGTCCTTATTTGCTTCAATCTCTCTGAAACTTTTTTTTGTGTTTAGGTTGGGGGGGCAGAATTAAGCTTTAACTGTCTGTAGCAGATTACCCAAAACATGTTACGATGATCCCAGTGCCATCAAACAAATCAACACCGTGAGGCACCCAAATTAAATGTCCGAAGCAGATTTAATTTTCCTTTTTAAAGTATAATAAATTAGTTGTGCCGTGCAATTGAACTCCCTACCACAAGGGATATAAATGAGGAAAACCGTATATAAAACCAGTACAACTAAACTAGCAGAGAGATGGACAGTAAAAAAAAATTGAGACTGGAATTTTCCAGGGGCCTTTACTCTGTTTCAGGCTCACCGCTGCATAAATACGAACAACAATGTGGGCTTCCTGGCTGGCGATGAAACCACTTTTGGCCGATTCTGAAATGAAAGTGGCCCCGTGTCCGGATTTCTCTCTTGCTGAAGCATTCCGCTGTCACAAAACAGGAAACTGAGTCACGGCCGAACTCGGGACACGGGGAGGTCCGTTACTGATGTGGGTGGGGGTCAAAACTGCACACGCTGTACACTGAGTGCGCGGGAAAACCCGCCGGTCAGGAAATTTCATTTTTCACAGCAAGTTGCTGCTCTTTTAGTCCGGAAATGACAATTTGCAAGAAACAAAACTGCCACCAAAATATCGTTCTGATTTCTGTGTCTTTCCAGCACGATCTGATGACAGTTCCTCATTTTGCCTTGATTATAAGACTTTTCCTGGTAAGTCTCACTGGTCCACTATTTTCTGCAGTTGTACTTTACTGCTGCTTTAATTTAATTTGCATTTTTATTGTTTATTTAATGCATGTCCTCTGTTGTTTGTGAATGTATGCACCAGTACTGCCGAGACAAATTCCTTGTACATGACGGTGTACTTGGCCTTAAAATTCTGATTCTGATGTTTTTTTCACGTTATTAACTCTGAAAACCATCAATTCCACAGCACAAACTTTTGCATCCTGGCATCAGTAAACTCCCACAAGCGCGGCCGAAAAACAAGGCCACCCCACAAAATCCGACACGGACAGGGGCAGCTGTGTTCATGTGATCACATTCTGCTCTCGTTCCTGGAGGTCCCAGAATGCACTGCTCTCCCCCAGCACACCAGGGGCACTCGTATTTACAAGTCAACGACTGGGGAGCCGGTACCACGCCGGTGTTGTACAAAGTATGGCATGTTGTCGGTCCGACATGAGCCAGTTGGGGACCTGGGAAAGATGCCAGGTTGATGCCCAGGAGCGCTGCTGTTCGCCAGGCCAGATGCATCTCCGCCAGGAGGAATGCCCACAGGAGGAATGCCCACACATGCCAACCCCGCGCCAATGACGGCAGCATTAACCGCATTTATGGGAACCACTGGCACTGCCGTGACGAGGCCAGGGCTTTTCCCGTTCACCAGCGTAGCGAATTCCGGAAAAGCCTCTGCTTTTATTTGGCCTCGATTTCAATGCCAAGTGGATGAATAAAATGGCTTTATGGGTCCACTAGACAGGGGCTGAGTGGCACTGACTCTGTCCCACAGAAAGCCGCAGCTGTGCTCATCATCCTCGCCACACTGGCTCCCCAACCCACGCCCTGTTACATGCCAATTCTCTTTCCAAACCAGACACCCCCCACAGCTTTGAAATGTAAAACGGACCCCCTCCTCTTCGCCCATAGGCATCTGAACGCACCATCGCAGACTGAGATGCAAATACTAATTACCAAGGCAACAAGGTTGCCGATCAAGTCGAGAGTGACGACTGGAGGGTGTTTAATCCCGGGGAGCGTGGACACCCCAGGCCCGCCTCCCTCCCCCTCCCCCACTCGACAGCTGCACATTAAGCCCCCGGTTTATAAGCCCAATTATCTGGTAATAGCTAGGACCCAGCAGGGGTTGAGCGACTTGCCTGTGATTTGACTGCTGAAGAGCAGATGGCAGGCCTCAATTGAGCACGCTCCATAGTTAGCGTCCCGCCTTCTTGGACAGCCCCCCCCACACACACACAGTGCTTTTAACAGACGCTGGGCAAATCTTTGCCTTTAGCTAGCAAGGGAGAAAAGAGTCATTTGAACTATGTTGGGACAAGTTATTCTTATGAAAAACCTCAAAAAGCTCACTTCTCGGGAAGTGAATCTTGTTCCTACTTCCATATTTCAGATAAGGAGATGAAAAATACATTTGACTTATTTAGCATATTTCAACCAAAATGGCAATTAGGGATCAATGGCCTTGCTCAAGGGGCCAACAGTAGCATCACTCTGCCAACCCTGGGATTTGAACCAGCAACATTCTGATCACCCATACAGCAGCCTAATGCACAAAACCATACAGGACTTCCCACAGCAGCTGCAGGAATGAATTACCATAGGAGGTTACCTCGTTTTCGCAGATAACAACACTTCTTTTGGCTTTCAGAAGAGGAAACATTGACTTGCAAGTTCCTCTTTAGCCGTGTGAAATTTTGATGTTTGGTGCAGCTTGTAAACACGGCTGAGGTGCAATCCCTGGGCTGCGTGTCCGATGCACCTCGATCGCTACGGAACCGCGGCCTGCGGGGTCCTTCTTCCCTACATCCTCCGGGAACGGTGGTCCGTGTGATACACAGACCCTTGGGGGCAGCCATACAACCCTCTTCCCCCCAGAAAAGAAGTTAAAGAGTAAGGAGAGACGTACACTGAAAATCCCGCTGGGATGAGAACTTGAAACACTGGACTTAAAATCCATACATCACAGATATACGCATATATATGATTTGTTCTATTTTATGTCACACGGTTTTTATGCGTTTCTTCCAATTTCAAGTGGTTTGCTTTGATTACACCAACGTCCTTCAAAGTATGAATGACTCTGGCATGAGCTTGGGTCACTGGTATCCCATCCCAGAGGGGGAGGGGGGGGCTGCCTGTGACTTGCGCTGCTTGGGATTGGCTCCAGCAACCCTCCCCCAACCTGGACCTAGACAGGATAGAGGGTGTATTGATGGATTGATGGATGGATGGATGGAATGCCCAATTAGTTTCAGCAAAACCTACTTCATAAAAAGATATTCAAATCACAAAGGCATTAAACTCGTCCCCTCCCATTGAAGCAGTTATGGGAACACTGACAGCTGATACACTGTGGCCACCCACCACCGTCTGCCACTATTGGTGGGAGGAGTCGGGGTGTGGCAGCGGGGGCTGGCCGGACCCCGACCACTCAGACGCAGACTGGCCTTTGCGCCTGTCGCAGATTCCACAGCCATGTGCCCCCATCCTACAGCTGTTCCACCCCCCCACACTGTCAGCTCAAACCTTCAGCTCCACACACGCCCACAGCGCAGTAAGTCTCAGCTGAGCCCCAGTGCCAGACGATGAGTCATGTTACTGGTCATCAGGCTCCTTTCAGTATGAGAGGGGCCATCTTCAATAAGGACAAATACATGGAGTAAAGGAGTGAATCTGGTTTAAAAATACCTGCATTAATCCATATCGATAAAGAAATTCATCAGGTACTTCCAGTACATTACTTTAGGGCCATTCTGGGTTAATGCATGCCAGCTTCATCAGCTCTGTCAGCCACGGCAGATGGGGGGGGGTTTGAGTGCTATGAGGCAGTGCAGGCCTGTTGGGGGCGCTAGAACTTTCACTCTTTTCAAGGTCACCGGAGTTAATTCATCCTTCAGCCAGCTGCAGACTGGAGCCCACCCAAATCCCACAAATCCCTGATCGCTGGACTTGCTTTAATCCCCGGGGACTGACGGGCAGCCAGGTAGCACCTCCCTCTGGCACCGAGCCTTACAGCACCCAAAAACACCACAAGTGTAACTTACCTGATATTAAACTGACTTTGGCTCAGAGATTAAAGGTCACTTAATTGTCGTGTCGTGCCCCGATCCCATACAGGCGATTCTCATGTTTTTGTAATACTAGTTCTTAAAATTTTGTTCTGGTTATCTGTGTGTTGTCATACTACACCACACCCTGACACCAACAGAAGGTGCCACCGTGGACTGACTTTGTTTTACTTCTCCCTGTGCCCAACTGAAGGTCAAAGGTCAGAGTCCCCATATGGCCCCGCCTCCGCCCCCCAGGTCTGACACCATTGATTAGCACATGTGGAGTTCAAAAGGGGCAGAGCCAGCCAGTTAAAATGAAAATGAGGTTCCCGGACGTTGTCTCTGAATTTCCAGGTGGGTAAAGTTCACAGAGAGGACAATGCCATTGTTTCCCCTGCATAAAAATCATGGCCCTTAATATTAACATCATTAAAGCTGTTTATATTTACTAGTCACCAGGCAGTACCTCTGTGCCCAACTGCTGGATACAGATTCCCATTTTACTTTAACATGCTAACATAATGGCCCAATCTGGAACAGCCCCCATGGGTAGATACCATCGACGAATGGCCATGGGGCTCCGCTGTGTGTCTTTAATCACTTCAGCTATAAATAAGAGGCTCAATCCATTCCTGCTGGGCCATATAATAAAACATTCTGTGTAGGATGTATTGTGGCCTTAAAGCAGAAATACGGACATTTAACAAAAGGTGAATTCGATATCCAAAAATTCAGCAATTCAGTAAAGTTTGTTTTAAAAAAAATATTAATCAGAACATGATGACTATGGAATGTTTTAAGACAGTTATTTCATTAAGTATATAAATCTTTATGAAGCTGTTTAGTGAATCGAGGCAACAGAAACTCCGCTGGGAATTGAGGGCTTGTCGTTTGTACTTGATGTGGGACGGGTTCGGTCGCCGGATTGTATGTACAACCCGACCTTAGCCCCAGGTCCTGGGTCAGTGAGAGAGTGACTCGGATCTCATTTGGGCTAGCCGGCACTGGGCTCCGTGCCTGGACGAATCATCAGGTTCATGACTCATCGCTCGGGCTACACTGAGGAGATTCTGTCTGACGGGAAGTGAGACGGTCGATGTCTCAGCCAAACAGCACAAAATTAATGCAGGACTCTACACGCTACATGCAGATAAACCAGAAAGATACTTGTATCTAATGGAATTTAATATCCTTCCAAGGATATCCAAATGTGAAATATACTTCACGTTTGTAGCCTGTATAATCTTTTCAAAGCTCCTACAACATTTTGTCCTGACTTTGTTGAGCATTTGACCCCCACGGGTGAGCGTGCGTCATATGCAGGCGAAGTCAGTCATGTGATATGCAAAAGGGCATTTCATCAACCTTCCAGAAAACAAAGAATGTCTTCGTGGGTGCTAAAGGACCCATCAGTGACAGAGAGGCTAACCCTTGGTCTACAAGGGTGCCACCGTGAATGTACCGCCTGACAAGTTGCATCAAGGGCATCGAGCATCCAAAAATAACCTACCCAGATAAACAAATGGGGGGGGGGGCATTAATTGGATATGTGAGCCACCCAGCCGGTGTGAGTGAGCCATGCAGATTCCCTGAGAAATACCTGAAATGCTAAATGTCAAAAACGGCTGGTCCAAATTTTGCAAGTTTGCTTTAAGCGGTTGACACAAATGGGGAGGCGTAACAGTAAAAATTGTGCATTCATTACACTAGAACACCCCACCCCTGGTGTCCTCCACAGAGTGTTACAAGGACCACCATCACTTTGGCCGAATCTTATTAAAAACAATCCCCTCTGTTGACTCACGCCCAGCAAAATAACCACAGCACAGCAGATGACCGCTGGTTGTTCATCAGGTCCGTTGTCAACCTGGAGGCCAACACACAGACCTGACAGACAGAAGCACTCAGACACAGCAGAGTGCGATACAGACATCTTGCCTAAGAGACCAAATGTTGATGAAGACTCAGAATATGGTTACAATCAAACAGATCCCATACTGACAGCTTTGTCATGAAGATAGCACAGTGGTCACACGCTCTACATATTGTAAGCGCCGTTAGCAAATGCCGTTACGAGTTCTCTGTTGTGTTTCACATTTACACTTATTTATTTAGCAGGTGCTTTCATCCAAAATGCAATGTGCAACTGAAGAGCAAATTTCCAAATCTCACCCAGTCCATTTCTTGATGTTTTTAAGATTAGGCCGCCAACAACCTAAAGTCAGGCTTCCTCATCATATGTTACAGTACTAGGAACCAAAACTCACTTAATCCTCATGCAATCCGACAAAAAAAAAAAAAAACTCCAGTAGTTTCCAAAATTCACTAAGTCCACAGACATGGTACTTACTTGTGAACATATCCATCCACATATTCCGTGGACCGAGTGAGTTTTGGAAATTTGGCAGGATCAGCCAGTCCCTGGGGCAACTGGAGTTAAGGGCCTTACTTCATAAAATAGATCCAAGCTATTAGTGACATTTCTCAAAGCTGAACGGGGCAGTTTCCTGGTCACAATCTACCTGCTACACGTTCCTATGCGACACAACAGATCTCACCTGCTTTCCCCCAAGCGTGTAGAGTCTCTTCACCGCCCCCGAGTCCAGCTTAATGGCATCGGTGATGTCGGTGAGCACCTGCTCGAAGGAATGGGCGGTCTTCTTGTTGAGCAGGATGCGCACGGCTTTACGGGGCTTGACGCCGCCACGGATCACGGTCACCAGCTTGGGCTTGATGAATTCCTTGCCCTCACGCTGCTCTCCCCGTTGCAAGCTGAGGGAGGAAGGTGAACGGGCTGATGTCGCCCTCACATTCACTGACCAGTTTGGGTTGACGTTCTTGGTGTAGTCCACCTTGCGGTAGGGTTCGTTGGAGGCGCATACGTAGCTCTCGCCTGTGGGTGAGGGTGGTGTAAAAGGAGGAACGTCACGGTTTGTTGGCAAGAGAAGGGTCAAATGTTCGCAAGAGAGATTCGAAGGTTCTACTGAGAGGGTCCTTTTCATGCAAGCGCCATGAACACATCTCTGATGATGAAGTACTAAACTCCAGTCACACAAAGGCTGTAGCAAACCTACCCCCTCCTCTAACTATCTCAACTATTACAGGTAGCTCAGGAAGAATACATACGACCGAGATTTTTTGTGACTTCTCATGTGAGATTTCTCTTTAAATTATTCAGCAACATCCTTAGACTGATGTACACAGATCTGTGTTTGTTCAGGTATTACAGAGCCCCAAGTGGACTGGATCTTCAGCACTCTATCTTTAAGACCTGGAAGATGGCACCAACTGCATTATGCAAGAATGATCTGACCTCGAGTTTGTGGAGCAACTTGATGCTTCAGTGACAGCAAACACCTCCAGTGCTTGAATTAAAACCCTTTAGGTATCCATATGCTTTGGATGGTGTTGCAGATGTGTTGATTATGACCCAAATAGACATGTTAGGTTTCTTTTCCCTTGAAAACCTCAAAAAGAGTTATGTAATCTGTTGATTTGAAGGGGATTATAACCCAGCGTTGAGGAGAATGACCATCTCAGTGGTTTGCTCCCAACAGCCAGGAGATTTGTGCAGAATGAAAGCCCAGACAGACAGACAGACAGACAGCAGCGTCAAACTCCCAGGGAACCTCACCCCCCATCATTGAAATCCTTTTGGGGGCATTGAGAGCTTGGCCCCATTTGTTCTGGGCCGTGCCGCATTCCAGAGCGGCGACGTCAGACTGGGCCCAGGCAGAATAATATTTGGTGTAGCTGAAACAGAGTCCCGCGGCTGTCAGAAACAAAGTGTCATGAGGAGGCTTTTATCCCCGCAGGCTGGCAAGCGGAACAGCAGACCACCAAGAATGAGCCAGCTAGACGACCCTCTTGTCCGCTCAACTGCGTTCACCTGACAGAGAAAGCCCAGTTGCTAAGGAGACGGCCCCATTGGGGCTCTGCATCTAGGGTAATGGAAGGTAACATTACGGAGACAGTTAGCTTGCCGCAGTTGTGGTGCAAATCAGCATTGCACTCGGGGCCAGCTCTGCTCGGTTACCCGTAACACCCCGCCGAACAATGTCCTATAATTGCTGTTTGACCCCCAAAGCAACAAACATTTACTTGTCCATATTCAGATGGTAACTGGCTGTTATGGGAAAGTCTATCATGAAATACTTTGGCTAAGCAAGTCAATGCGAATTGTGAACTGAAGACTTTATGAAGCGTCTCTCGGTTGTACTGGCAAATGCACCGTAATACGAGCCACCCGACCAGAGCAGCAAATCCGACAGGGTGGTAAAACAGCACGACGGTAGCAAGTCAGTCCACGTCCGTCCTCTGCGTCAGGTCTGCGTTGTTTCTCTGGGCCATGTGCAGAGCTGTCCGGGGTGCTGAATCGAACCTGCGACCCCCATGGACGTACCAAAGCCCCTTCAAAAACTAAACACAAACACGTGGGCCTAAGGCAATGAGTGTGTCACTGAATCCCCTTATTTTAACACCAGCAAAAAAAAATTTTAAATCTTTGGCTCCCTAAAACAGAAACTGCCGCCGTTTGCAAGTCATACTGGTAATCGTTTGGTGCTTGGGGCATATTAGCGCTAACTAAGACGTCAGGACTATAACTGACGGGCCGAGAACAGACACAGATACAGTCCGCAGGGCGAGTCCAGGCTTGACCTGTACCCATTGTGGCACCTCCATAAAAAAAACAGCACATGCACAAGCCCAGAAGGGGGTCTGACCTTATTCCAAGAAAATAATGGCTGGGAGCATTTTATACATGGAGATGAAAGAAACTATGGGGACAAGGGGGGGGGTCACAAGTGTACCCGTCAATCCTGCTGCACCATAAACCTCTTTAATTACCCCCTGCCCTGCCCTAGAGAGAGCTGTCAGTCTTATTAAATCCACATTCACAAAAAAGATTAAGTGGAATGTTTGGTGTGTGTTAAAGGCGGGCCAATAGCTAACGAACCACCAATTAATAAAATAAGATCCAGCTGGGGAGACGCACCCCTCCCTTTTTCCTGTCCCCCCCCCCCCCAGGGCACCCAGTACCAAGGAAGGGCATGTTTTGGCTGGGGGCACAACGACGCAGGTAGTGCAACAGCCAGGGACCGGGTTCGAGTGCAATTAACAAGGCCGCCATCGACGCCACTCTACCCGGCGTCCGGAGCCCCTCTCAGCTGCGGCAGTAGACGCCCTTGAGATGCAGTGGCCTCCATTCAGGCACCTTTAAATAAATCTAGATCCGCTCTCACAGGATGCTCTGCTCAGAAGAGACTGAAAACGGGTCAGAGATTTAACTCTGCTGTTAAAGCCGCAAATGTGGGACGGTGTCTTCTGCTCTCCGCTTATCAGGGGAAGTGTGGCCTGGGGACTACCTACCCTCAGAAGTACGTTTCTTATGATGCGGACGGACTGGGGGGGACAAAGAAAGAGCGAAAGTAAGAATTCTCTCGTGCGCGACGCCTTTACTCGCGCCTGGAAGAGCCCCAGCCAGCCTGCAGTGCTGTGTGGTCCAACTGTATCTAACACAAAAGGACCAAACTGTTTTCCATTTACTTACTTGGTGTTGCTGGGTTCTGCAGTTCTGGCATTGCTTGCGCCCCCCCGGGCCCGCCCCGCCCCCCCCCCCGGGGGCGGGGGGGGCCCCCCCACTCCAGTACACAATGGGCTTCAAGTTGAGTCCAGTCCCCCTAGTGGCCCCGCTCCAT
>JABFDZ020000087.1:1648044-1700682 GCA_019775955.2 Pollimyrus isidori | reverse complement strand
TCTGTGTTGATTATTAAGCAGTGCCCACTGTGGAACATATGCAGTTGAAGTATCACGCAGCCATGGATACGGTGGCCCCCCCACTGAGGAAGAGCCGTTATCTCTGATGGCCATAAATATGCTTTTGCGTGACCTGACGTGACGGCAAACGCTCATTAATTATTCCCAGTTCGGCCATCATAAACAGATGAAACATGTTGGAGACAGACCGCCTTACTTATAGCTGAAGAAGTGCCCAATGACTGTATCTCTGCAAAATCCCTAACGGTAACATTTCAGCATCTGCCTTTGCCACAGTTTTTACGGCGCTAAGCTGTAAGGTTGGGGAAGGTCAAGAAAAGCGCCTACTCACTAAGTTCACCTGCTCGTTGTTCCCATTCCTTACATAACCATTTTCTTTTCGCTCACCCCCAGTATACAGTCATAGTCATTCTATTCCCCAGTGCTTATTTATTTGAGTACATATTTCCCCAAGCTTATGCTGAAAACGTCATATTTGGTTTTCTTCCCTCCCTACAGATTTTTTTCCTCCAGTCCCCTCTCCGTCCTCCCAGTACCCTTGTCAATTTGCTTCCCATCCTCTTATAAACACTTGCTCTCGCATTTATTCACTGAGCTCCTCCGCACTCTGGCCATCCTACGCGCTCTGTGTGTGCTCCCGCGATATACATGGGGAGGCTTCATTTCGCGAAGAGCTGTCCAAGGTCCTGGCCGCGTACGGAATATTATTAACATCTGCTTCACTTCAGCCGCACGTCGGCTAAATATCTGCGGCGACGCAAAGTCGCGTATTGGCCAGACGTCGCCTAAGCGCCTTCTTTCTGACGCCAGGATCAGAGCCCTTATCACCACGCCACCAAAGCCGGTGGAGAGTTGTGTTGCCGCAGCCTACTGGAGTTGGAGACACGGTGACAAGGGACAATTAATTGTCAGGCGTAACGTGGACAAAGAATAGATGCATGCAAAAGGGGTAGAAGAGAAGAAGGTGGGTGATAAAGGCCAAATTTAAATAGCACAAGGAGGTCTTGCTTTGTATTAAGGTATTATCTCTATATAAATACTATTTCATATTTACTTTAAATCAGCATTACACTGCACTCTCTGCTAGCTGTTTGTCTTGGCAGTCACGAGTAACCTAATCTCGTGGTCATAATGTCAGTCATCCCCAGCATTATATCTTGAATTGGAGCATTTCCTTGCCTCCCTATGGATGCATCTCGGAAGTTCTGTAGACTGTACAGCAACGACAGACACCCATGTGTCTCCCAGTGGTTTGTCCAAGAGTTTGGATGGAGATGTCAGGCATGTCGTTCCTCATGAGAACCACGGTGTGTACTAAATAAATGTGAGCCAGTCATAAACACATATACCGGGGTAGTACACCATTATCATTAGGAATTTGTCTCGCTGTCGTTTGATAACTGCATCCATGCAGACTTTATACTAATATATGAACATGTCCTCTAGGAGTAACCATTTGTCTGGAAAGGTTGTAAATACAGCACAGGTATTGATAGTGTCCAAAGCAAGGGGTAATTGTAGGATTTAGTTATGGTGGGATAGGCATAGGAGAGACCGTCATTCATGCAGAGGGGCCATCCTTATCATTAGCCAATGATATGTTTTGAATTGATGAGTGACAGGCGAGGAGGCACTCCAGTGGCCAATCAGCTTTCAGGTCAGGTCTGTGACACTGCTCCTGTGCATGCTCCTGGTCCAAAGCATCTGTCCAGTAATTGATGCACTAAACACGTGCTACCATAATGTGGGTGGATCAAGCCCCAAACTGCCTGAAACGTTATCTTTGAAATCCAGACAAGTGCATTTCAAACCTGCAAACGCTGCATGGTCCCTCCATCCTAACGACTAACATCTATTCCTAAGGTATAACTTAATGGACTGAGGCACTGGGACAGGAAACACAAAATCCTCGTCGTTAAAGATCACGGAATTAAATGCAAGGCTTCCAAATAATGACTTTGCTGGGGTGAAAGAGCCCAGTAAACAGCATACAGAGTGGCACCTCCATCTTTGAAACAAAGACCGACTTGTTGGTGAGACAGACGATTGTTTCCAGTGCTTTCTTTAAACCTTGCCGTTTTTTCCATTTCACTTCACAGGAAAGTTGCTGCGATTTTCCATACTGGCTTTAAGAATTCCCCCAAGCTGAGGTTAAAACTTCTCCAAGAAAAACTTTAAATTCTTCCAGGCTGAGTTACAACTACATGCTGAGGTGAATAAAGCCCGAACTAAAATCTGGACCCCCAGAGAGCCCCTGTCACAACTCAAGCCTTCGCCCTCAATGAGCGCCAGCTGTCTGCTGCACTGCTCTTCCCCTTTTTATTGGATGAAACTGAAAGATGTTTCTCATTGATTTACAATATTCTGCTTGGGTTCTGAATCTGTAGCAAACTCTTGGCTAACGGCACATCATAAACACAAATGGCCATTGTTTTGACATATTTCTCACATTAACCTTCAATTGAAACACTGCTAATGGTGATACATTTGTGCTCAATCCATTATCAATCTGAGTTTCATGAAAATTGCATTTCCTGGCTGCTGAGGAACAGCTGTATCTGTGATCAAAGTACTACTTAGAATATTTCACATACAGACACTCGCTGGGTTACAATAGTCCATCTTACGATATTTGGTAAGGTGTTATGATAGGTATTCCAATTCCAGTCTGTTTTTCACCTTCGGTACATTAGTCAACAAATTATATGCGATATTCAATACTTTATTATAAAATTGGCTTTGTTTTAATGATTTTGCCCAACTGTAGGCTAATGTAAGTGTTCTAAGCATGTGTAAGGTAGGCTAGGCTAGACTATGATATTTGTTAGGTTAGGCGTGCTTGTATTAAAAGGCATTTTCACCTTGCGATATTTTCGCCTTGAAAAGGGTTTGTCGGAACGTAAGCCCATCGTAAGCCAGTGAGCATCTGCATTGTGTTGCTCCTGAAAAATATCCTTGTGCTGTATATATGATTGATATAAAATAGAGGTGTAAAATATAAATGATTTTTTAAAACTGCACTGAAGAGTATTATCCATTATAGAAGTCCAACAAAGACTGCGAAATACAGTATTGATTCGTGCCATTGTTCACTACCATTGTCCGTGGTCCCTTGATCGAAGCAGCCATTTGCACTGTTGTGCCTTGGTAACTTTCTGCACTTTTGCTTGTTGTAGATGTTTGGAGATACGCAGGTGGGTTTAAATAGTGGTTAGATCACATACTGTCCGACGATACATTCAGTCAGTTAATTCACAGAAAGAGACAGATTGCATCTTTAATCGAGTAGTAGGTTTGGTTTGGATTGCTTCCACATAATTATCATGATTTAGTCATCTTTTCATAAAAGGCAAATTGCAGCTATAAACCTACCAGCAACCTTCCTTGATTTACAATTAACAGCCACATGAGGACAAATTAAGTCTTGCAACTAAGAAATAATATGTGCATTTTTCTTTTGTGGTTGACAGTGTTATGGAAGTGTGGTACTTGTGAGCCAAAAGATGTTTCACTAGTGAACAATTGCTGTTGAGGTGCAGGGGGTAAGGACGTCAATCTCTTATCGAAGGCCCAGATTGGTCCTTCCTTCACACAGTTGCATGGAATTTCACAAAAATACAGGATCTATTTTGTACATTTTTCTGTACTCTCTATTTTTCATTATTCAGTCATTCCTGTCACAATGTGCAGACTGGCCGCTAATGCTGATGTTGCTAATGCTAATTCCAGCAGTGCTGATGCTGACGGATGATAGTGGCGTCGAATGCGAAGGAGCAAAGTGAACGAAAGACCTGAGGAAGATGTTAGGTCATCATCGCCAGCCTCAGCCCACAGGTTCCAGCTGAGATCAGAGTTCACCTGTCCGACACGAGAGTCCGAAGATGCCGTTCATCACGTGGAAGGCGCGCCTGTTTAAAAGCATGGACACAGAGTTTCTATGGAAGTTCGTATGCTTTGATCCAACCAATGGTTCATTTTCCCTCAATGCATTTCTCATTTTATCCCAATCTGGAGTGGCTGGTCTCATTTAATATTTTCCACTGCAACATGAGAGGTCTCGCACACTCATCTTAATAGGATCATGTTCTCATCTACCTGCTTTGGTTTCATTCTTCAGGCTCTGGGTCCCATCAAACTGCAAAGGGGGGGCGCTGTTTGCTGCATTCCTCCCACAGCCATGTAGATGCTCAGTTGATGGTAGGTGTTGCCATTGAGTGAAGGAATTCATACATCTACCCCATGAGTTTTCAAACTTTTAGGCCTGCGATCCCCAAATTATCAGTGCCACAGACTCTTGGTAGATTTTGCCGGTCGGGGGGATTTCCTCGATAATTTTGCTGATGGGTACATTTTGACATTTCACCAGCTGAGGGTGGGGTTCACCTTGGTAGAATTATCGCAATCGACCAGCTGTGACTATTGTGACGATGGACATTTTTTATCACATAAAATTTTATCGACACACCGTGGAAATCTTGCAAGGCACCGGTGCGAGGTTTTACATGTTTAGTTTCAGGGCCTTTGCAAATTTGCACCCTGTTTCCTCTTCTGCTTCACCTTCCAGATCTTAATCCAGATGTGCATCTCAATCTAGATGTGCTCTTCATATTTAAATTGCATACGGCTTGATGGTTGCAAACAGACAATGGGAAGGATGTTTCCAAGCAGGTAATTACTGTACACAAGTGCGCACATAAAGTATACCTAATATCTCTCCCACTAATTCAATTTTAGCTCTCTTTACAGCTGAAACTAGTCAGACTGCCATACTAGTAATAAAAAGGGTGCACTTGATGGCTTGAAGTTTCCCAATCCAGTCCTCAGGGACCGGCTTCCAGTCTCCATTTTTTTGCTACAGGAGCAAAAACGTGGACTGTCTGATAGGGAGATGGAACAAAAATATGGTATATGGTATATACAGGTATATATATATATATATATACACACACACACACACAATCTCCAAGTGAATAATTTTTAAATATGTACCAAAATGGGCACGTTTTGCTTCACTCAGTTTGGGCACGTATGTTTTTTTTTGGGCCAAACACATTGGGTCAAAGGCGCACTCCAAACTGACTTCTGTTCAAGCGGGAAAATTGAATCAAATATATTTGATTAAGTTTTTTGCCGGGACCCCATCAAGGGATCATGTGGTAAGTTCAAGCCCCAAACCAAATATACTGCAGTTTCAGATCGCAGTTATTACCCTACAGGCAATGTGCTATACACGGGCTTGTTGAGGTCAGTGGGGTTTAGATGTTCTTGCAAACAGCCGTTTACCTCATTAAATCGTCATTGTTCTTTTCGCTTGTAGGACCTACGCATGCCCTGCTTGTTCTGCCAATAATTTATGGACACACACTGGGAATGCGTTTTTTTTTAATGCTGTTTGAGTTCCAAAAAGTACTGAAACATTCATGGGTAGTTAATTTCATCCCTGAAATATATTAATGTAGAATAATGAAATATCAACTGTCTCGTTCACTTATGCGTCATTTGCTCTCATTAATTAAACATGTATTCTGAGCATGTTTGTACAAATTTACAGCTGTGTTTTTAAGTATTTCTGTTTGCACGAGTAAAGCATGAATCTCAATGGGCTTTGATCTATTGACGAGTAATCAGGGTAAACGGTGTGATAAACAAAATCAGATTTCTTCCAAACCAAGCACAACTGCAATCTCAAGCTGCCGTGAAACGTGGTTTATGATTCAAAATCCTAATACCTTGACCGGAGATTAATAATGTCTAATCAATAAAAATAATTCAAGCACTTTAGATGGCATTCTAAGTGTCATCCTGCCTGCATGCTTCTGCAGAGGTAAAAAAAAAGCATGTGCCTAAACAAGTTTAGCAGGATGACAAATGCCTAGCTTGGATCTGCTCCCATCTAAAGCACTCTCCTTCATATTATTTCAAGTGCACAAACAAGTATTCTCTTGGAGATGCTTCATCTTGGCTTTGTGCTAAACTACACACCTCTGTTCTCATGTGAGCTGTGATAAATGCACCGAGACTATTTATGTACTTGTTTGCCTTAAAGGTTAAAGGTTTTAGTGTGTGCTAGACAGGTAGCATGTGTTTTGCTGAAAATGTGCCATAAAGCTAGCGATTCAAAAACTCCCAGTTCTGCCCAGGACCCATGGATGGACAATCTGCGCACTTTGCCCCACGAGAACCCACAACCACGCCCTGATACTGCAGTTATTTGGATCACGTTACCAATAATTACCTGCTTTTCATTCAGTTGTTGTATGTTCCGGTATACAGTTCCACTTGCATAGCTTTCAGTCTTACCGAAGCTATTAATCTATTCAAGTTATAATAAAGATACAAGTCAGTAAAGCAATTTTAGTGTGTGGCTCCACGTTTGCTTAACTTTTTCGACTAAAGAAATTGGTTGTGTTGTGTGCCAAATGGGACCATGACTAACAAACCCCATTTGGTGACTTTGTAATCAGGACCCCAAGACTTCACTGCTCTTTTTTTTTATTAAGGGCAATCTGTACAGCCGTGCTTCATGTGCAGAAAGACCACAAACAGTGCAATGGAGTGTAAAGTAAAACAAAACAAAAAACCCTAGGGTGCTTTAGGGGGAAATTTGGAAAGCAGAAATGTTTTGCAATTAATCCGATTCTGAGAGGGGCATTATTTCTTAATATAGATGTAATTTGTAAAGCTGTATTTTTGACACAGTCATCATTAAGCAATTTGATGGTTTATTTCATAATTTACTAAGTCTCTTTTGCTAGGATACATTTTCCGCAAAATTTCCATGAATAGTCTATGAATTTCCGTATAAGCTGCAGTGTATAACCTGAATATTACATACCATGAACTCATTCTGTTTCTCTCATCTCTGAATTTTAATTCAGCTGTCGAGTCGACTGTACTTTTGATCTGTATATTTTCGCAAGGAACATCTACTGTTTTGCTGCAGCACAAACGCCTTAGAGATTAGTTCAAGTATGGGCAATGTAGTGCATTGATGATGAAGTTTTACCTAGGAATGCCGAAAATCACACGCCCCTGGTCCTTCCATCAAAGAAAGTGGAGCTCTTCATTTACTTTCTCTATCAGAGTAATGTGGGAATTCTTCGAGCCTCTTTTAAAGGTACTTCCCCAAACAGAGTGCAATCTGATATGACTATGGTCTTAAACCACACTAGAGTTTAGGATCATTTGATATGAAATGAATCTGATGAGTCAGAAAGGTATTCAAATTTCATTTTGGAGGGGGTGGGCAGCTTTGCTATTCAGGAACAGCCAACCTTCAGAAACGTGTGTGGGGGGCTCTCATTTAAAGATGATTTTATATTAAAGACAATATTGGAGATATGAAAATGGTTTCTCAAATTGAATGAAAAAAAAGTCTTATGTCTGTTTTCAAAGTTTGAGTTCCCATGATGCTTTTGGGTCCAATCGCTCTCCTGCTTCCTCTGTTGATGCACCTACTGAACACCATATATCCAGGGCAACGGGAGGCTAGGCTCACATGTGGCCTGAAGGTTGTCATTTCATGTTGCTGCCTTGAGGCCGGTGTGTTGCTATGGCGAAACAGGAAGATGTACAGGGTGCAAAAAATGTATATAGTTTTTGATCGATCACTGTAATAATTGCTTACGGGAGGCAAGGTCAGTTTTAATGGGACGCCAACCTGCTCCCCATTTCATGTCTGTCGGAGCCTCGATAAAATCTACATGGTGGTAGGTGCACTGAAGCATCCAGGCCGGTGAGAGCAAGCTTTCCGAGGTGGGTGGCTGGGACCTCGGTTGACGGGGGAGACGCGAGCGGTGGCTCGGACGGACGTCCCCGCCTCGCCCGAGCGAGCTCCCCGAAGAGGGACATCCTTCACAGCCCGTGGATAAACTGTCAGCTTGGGCCGTTGCTGCCCAGTGGACCGTGAAGGGTATGTCTACATAACGGCATCAGAAGCGCCGGGTCATGATTTAATGGGTCGAGGTTCCAGCTCTTTTTAAACAGTTTCTGCTGTAAGGCGGGGCGCACGATTTTAAAGAGGCCACCTGACAAGCTGTGAGTTTGAAGTGCGCTTACGGGCTCCTTAATGCCACTGTGGGGTTTCCAATATTTTTATCGTTCGATAGCTATGCTTTTTTAGCCACGCGATTATGCTTTCATTTGAACAGTGATTATACTAGTAATAATACGTCCATAGAAAAACATGAGCAAAATCATTATTTCATTCAGGAAAAGCCGGGGCGTCTCCGAGTTTCCCAACTGTTCTGTTACCGCCTTCAATAGTGCTGTTGGCAAACGTTGAAAAAAACGTGCAAAAAAAAAAAGATAAGTATCCCAAGTTAGTAGATCCCTCAGTATCCTACTGCTGAGTAACTACTGAGCTGTTGGTGTCTGCATAGTGTCGTGGGGCAATGCAAAGGAATAGGGCACATCCTTTAACGGCATTTTGGTGACAAGAGGCTCGGAACACAAGCCGTAAAGCATCTTCGTCACAGCCCCAACCTCATCTTTGTGTTCAAGCAGCTTGAAATTAATCTTATCACATGTGTACATCAAACCCACAGCCTGTGAAGAACTTCATTGACAAGGGGCAGCTAAACCTAGGTCATTATCCAGCATGCCTCTGCGGCGAATCCCGAGGCAAAAAAAAGGGTACCTAATTTGTGGGATAGAACCAACAACAAGAACTACCAACTGATACTGAGACGTGTGTTTTTCATGAGAACCATGACCTGTGTTGCTTAAACAGTTATGGCAGATGGATGGTTTTGTGAGATATTGATGCTGTTTTGAAGAAATATCGCTCTTCAAAAGATATCCCTCAGAGCACAGGAGCAGCTGAACTCACACCGTGTAATACGCGCCGCGCTGTAATCCTTACAAACAACACACTGAAGAAGATTACCACCCTTGGAGAACGGGCTGAATCAGAACCAATGGCATCGTGTGAACAACTGGCCTGGTTTTATCGCTCAAGTGTTAACTTGAACTTGTATATTAATCCAAAAAATTACTGCTTTTTCTGTTTGTAAACTGTGCGTGTTTAGCTAACAGGAAGATGCTGCATGAGATGGGATTATGCTACAATGCGATTATTGTTTGACTTGAAAGAAAATAGCCAGAGATATAAGATGCATGTAAAGAGATTTTTGAAAATGCATAACAGTTGCTAATTGCTCGAGCGCACAAAGGCTGCTTAATCTTTTCCCCCACATAATCAGTTTGTTTTCCCAGGGAATGAATCACATAAATATTCTGCATCCAGCATTAACGGAAATACGCGTAATCCGTCGATCATCATTAACTGCCAGAGGGAGTTACATGGGAAAATGGAGGACACGAGGTAGGATTCTGGATGTCAGTCAATCACCAGACAGTCAAATGCACAGGGTGGGAAATTTACACAGACCACTTAGCATGGTAAGGACAAGCAAATCCATTCAGCTGGGGCCAGGTTCAACATCACTACCCAGAAGGTGTGAAGCTCTCACTCCCTGCTGATTCACCATGACTACTAATAAGTAGTTACGAGCCCCAAAGGAGTGCAAAAACTGAGGTTGGTCATTGTTAGACGGTCATAGATTTATCTTCTATTTTCAGTGTAAAGATGTTTCTGAGCAGCGTCCATGCAAGACCGCCAGGGATTAGGACTCAGTGAAGGTTCCCACTCAGTAACTGGAGCATCACTTTCATGACAGGCCTTTTTTTTTATAGAGCTATACTCTATATTCCTGAATTTTCAGGCATGTGTAACGAGACACCGTGTTCGGCGCGGGGACGGTTTTGGAGGACACGCTATGACGATAGCTGGCAAGCTTTGCTGCAGAGGTGCGTGACGCGCCACTAAGGCTAGCTACGTGTATGCTGGATGTGAAAAGTAATTTATATACGTGCAAAAAAAAAATACATATTCATATTTATAATCAAATGTATCCTATTTCAGTCCCCCATGTAGGCTACAGGTGAATACAGGAATCTGCCAAAGTCATGTTTATATCGCCATTTTTGTTAGTTATCCTTGATTTAACAAGGTTTTATTATAATTTATATGTTGTGTCTTGTACAGCTTCTGAGGTTGGCAAGTTTTTCGATGTTGTCTCATATTGCATTATCAGAGAGAAAGTTATCCGGAATTTCAACGCTTTTATCGTTTTGATGTTGTTGTTCCTGGTGGAGTTGCTACGCCTTGACAACCGTAACACTTACCCCGCAAAAGTGATGAATCATGCATCTTCAACAATCATGATGGGATATGCATATGCAAATTATTTTATACCTTTTACTATTCACTATGTTCCATTCCAAGTCACTTTAATGTGCTGAGTTTGATCTTGCAATTTATACAAGTCAAATAAACAAGCAATTGATCCATTCAAAACAGTGAATAAGGTACGGAGGAGAGAAATAATTGCTCAGACGGAAAATCAAACGCTCAGAAGCACAGCCACCGGGCATGAAAATATTTAGCGTGAATAGTTTCATTTTGAAGGCTCTTCAGAAAGGTTGTCCGCAGGCGCAAATACTCTGTTTTGAACAGGAGGCTCTGTCTAGCACTTCTTGGATTCAACGCAGACATTCAGAGCAGACAAGTTAAATAATAAAAGTCTGGTCTTCGCACAATTATTCCCTTCACTGGTGTTTTGCGGCTCGCATTCTTCAGAAATGAATGGTGAAGGGTACTGCATCCCACAATGCATTTCCATTATTTGCATGGGAATGGAAATTGTTGCGTTGAATGGGTCTGCTATTTACTGGAAAACGATGGTTCATACGCTATAAAAAATATATAATCAGAACCCGAATCAAGTTCGGCTGTTTAGCAAATTGTCCAATATGGTGGCTCAATGCAAAGCATTGTAGCGTCGATCCTTCATTCGAAAAGTGCTAACAAAAAACGGATGCGTGCTTGATAAATTGATTTGATCCTCACTTTCCATACTTTTTTGAGGGAGGATGGGGGTGTTACTTGATACTTCTTTTGTCAATGAAATAGTCTTTACCTCTACTCCCAAATATGTTATAAACATTGACCGTTAATGTTAAACCTGGGGATTTGAGTCTTAACATAAAACAGATGTAGGGCATAAGCAGGAAGATTTTATATCCGGTGTCAAACTCAGGGTGGGAATGCCTTACTTTTAGAAATGATATTACATATTTTACAAAGTTACTTAAAGGCGTTGCTTTTGAGAGGAATTTGAATAGGAGCGAAATGAAGAACAATGCAATACAGTATATAATAATATAATCATCATCCATCTTTATATTTTATACTGCATATTCAGTATGTATAATGTTCATGTAATATTCATATGAAGAACATAATTATAACGTATTCTGCTATTATTTGTGCTGGACACAATGGCCTTAGAATGTGCTTAAAGCCATTTTCTTCTCAGATTCGCACCTGGCTTAGAGATTGTGCTACAGCACTGAAGGGTGGCTCGGTAGCACGCGAGCCTCACCAGCTAAACCGCGCCTCCGCTAATTTGCCTGTAATTTTACACATTTGCCTCACACTCGCTGCCACGCGCAGTGGCTGGGGTCTGAGCGAGGGACGCCCACGAGGACGCTTCGTAAGGGCGGCAAGCCGGCAACAACCCCCTCGGGGCCGAATTAACAACCCGAGGACAGCTTCGGATATACCAGCATTTTAAATGATAATTATCCTTTATAGCAGGCAGTTTGAGATCAGTGGACACAAAATAAAATAGTTAGTAAAAATATCAGTTAAAATTAACTGGCATTACCGCGTGGGAAAAAAAACGAAATTAAAGGGCTTTCACCTGGCAAAGGAGAGCTTTCCTCTAGCGCTGTTTTACATGCAGGCTAGGTTATGCCCACGCCATCATTACAGACCTGTTTTAAAGTCAGGAAAGGCCATGGAAATGTGCAGAGAATGACTGTACTCGCCAGACTAATTTACACGTTGGCCAAATTTCATAGTTCCTGTAATTTCACACTGACACAGTTTTGCTCCATAGAAATGCAAGGAAGGCCGCCAAGTCTGCCACTTTCCAGATGGAGTTTACAGTTATGAATAATGAAAAAGTTGTGCATGTGTACTGGACGCCAGTTATGCAACATTAAGTAAGTCACTGATTAACATAATTATTCTTATATAACCAAGATTATTTATGCAAGCCAGGATTCTGCTCTTCAAGTGTGAGGATGTGTGTTCGCACTCTCGAAACTGTGCTGCCTTGTAGAGCCGGCTTTCTTACATGTGCAGTCATGAGAGCCTCTGTTTACAGGAGGATACCCCCTCCCCAAACTTCTGGAATGGGGGGGGGGTTGGGGTCCGGCAGTCCCCCCTGGTCGAGTGAGGGGGGGGCAGCATTTATTAAATAAAAATAGACATATCCTCAATTTTCTTGCGTAATTGTGCCTGCGAGGCAATGCTGAGGAACGCCGGCGTGATCTGGAAGGTACCAGAGCTAGGTGTGGTGTGGTGTGGGGGTGGGAGCCTTGGGTAGCTTTCAGTGCATGGGTCATGTGACCAAAGGCTGCCATGCGGCGCTATATCATGGGCATTTCTCTCCAATCATTAACCTTTAACTCCATCCCCAATGTGTATGAGGATATGAGCCTGTGCATGTCATTCCAATAAATAAGCATCAACACCAAACCTTGGGTGTAAATTTTATACCTGTATGAAAACGCACCCGTAGGGCACACATTTTACTGTCTTGTTGGCCTTTTGCGTTATGGGGTCAACATAACTGTTAGAAAGGTTGCATTTTGTCCCACTGTGGCATAGAAGGGTTCAGCACACAGTTTATTTGAACATCTCTAACATACACACAACCCATCTATTAACTAGCCTTCCTGCAATGTGTGTGTGTTTACATTAGACCTTAATGTAGCTTACAATAGGACCTCTCTCTCTCTCTCTCTCTCTGTCTTTTATTTTTCATTCTGTTATTTTTTGCAGAAATTGCTGACCAGCTCTGGATTTAGGGGTTGCCAGTGTGACAGTTTTCTGGCTGGTCCAGCCTCCCCAATATCCACAATCTGACCTGAAACGAATATCCTCAGCTAATCCCTCTAAGACACGGTTTGTTTTTCTGGCCAGCAAGCTGATAAAATCTGAATCAGTTTTAATTTACGTGTCATGTGCAATCATTTATTTTTATCTCTGGCATCAGTCCTGGAAAATGGCAATTTCATGAGCGTCTCCATTTTTTAACAAGGGTATATTGTTTATTTTCTGTGCCTTTGGGCTTAATTCACCGGGCCGAAGGTTTAAATTGTGCCATTTCTTCAGATTTTATTTCTTAAACGTTAACAGACCTCCTTGCACCCAGACAGAACACAGCACTGTATCTGCGATATATAGTAGGTAGGAAATGCTTTATTGCTCCCTGGGGGGGAAATTACTTCTCTGCAGCAGGTCGGGGTGCATATAGCAGATTTAACCAGCACGCAAGAGTCACACAATGAATGCAGCACGCACACGTTAACGCAAATTTAAAAATAAGCAAACAAATAAAATGTGGGCAAAATAGTACAAACACTAGTTGAAAACCATTATAATTACAAATTCAGCTACAAAAAAAACATATTATGTTGAATATTAATTAGTATAACGTTGTTGTATTGGGGTTAAAAGATGATGCAAGGATTTGGTCACCGAACTACCTTTAATTCTGAAACAGTAGCGCAATATATATCGCAATTTATATAGAATAATTGTGTTTCGTACATGGTGGCATGGCGTTTCTCAAATGGGGACAAATCCAACGGAAACCAGTACTGTATATTTTGTACCTGAAACTGCAGAATAATCTTCATCACGATTTCTGGTCTGGTGTACACTGTGACCACCAACGTGTCGAACATGATGAAAACAAAAAGCGAATAAGATCACAAATCACCGTTGCTACACATTTTTAACAAATGCATCTTACTATTAGCACCTTACTGCATCGTACTGCATCATACCACTAGCATGGCATTTTCCAAATGGGACAAATGCAACAAAAACTCCTCTCCATATTACCCAGGCCAATTGTACTAACCAATCCTCTCCCTCCACTAAGGGGCTCCAGGCATGTAGAATCATACACACCCCCGTTACATTAGCAGTATGTGATGCCAGTGGAGGTTGTCTGACAGTTAGTACTTTGACATTGTAGGTTTTTGAGCAAAAAGAAGCCAAATAGTTTGTCACCACATTTTGTGACTGGGTCACAAAAAAAAATGCAAATACTGTTTAATGTGTTAAGGCAAGCAGCCTCAAAAATCACAACAGCGTCTGCGCAGCGCGACGGCGGTCACGAATCAGAGCACTCCTCCAGGGATAGATGAATGCCGGATCGTCACTGAACACCACGCTTGTCCAAGACCAGTGTATGAAGATGCATAACCTGGTGAAACCAGCTCGAAACCTGGGCCGCCTATGCAATGGAAAAAAAGTAATATGGTCTGATGAGTCATTTTCTACATGTCCTACATGTGGATGAATTTACCTTCTGGAGATAGCCAAAGGATACCTGGAGCCCAGGCCCTCTGCCAGCACCATCCAGCCCCCCCTGGGAGTCATTAGCTCTGCTGGCTGCCTCTTGTGGCCGCGCGATGGCCAGAGGATTCGGGGCCATTTTACGGGGCCGGCTGTAATTACCAGTGAATTTTAGAGGAAACTCGGCAGTGCAGAGTGTGAAGTGAATTTCCACCTCCGTCATCGATGGACTGGGGCCTTGTCCTCCTTGACGAATGATCCAATATCCCATAACCCACAATTCAGAATTTGTACGACAGCATCCTAAGAATGTCTCAAGCTGTTCAGATAAGAAGTGAGGCCTTACTCCCTGTTAGCTCCTTCATATCAATATAAGGCTCTGGACCCTCGCTACCTTGAATAAGATAAGTGGTTTCAAAAAATAGAAGCATGGATGTTTCCATTTTAATACACACACACACACACAGACACACACACATATACACCAATGAGCCAAATCATTATGACCAAAACAATACATGTCAGTGGTGAGGACATACTGAGGGAGGTCTTAGCAGGGAAAAACTACAAATTGCCGACAGGGTGTTGGGCAGCAAAGACTCGTCAATGCAGGATCTGAATGAAGCCGGCAGCAATGGAAGAAGGTCGCTGGTCCAACAAATCCTGTTTTCTGTTGCATCATGTGGATGATCTGTGGGAAACTTTGGCCTGACAGTCCAGACAAACCAATTGCTATTTTTACTGGCTAGTCAAACAGGGTTGGGCCATTTCAGAATTCATTAATCAATTCCAATCCAAATCAGGAAATGGAACTGGAGTTCAAATTTAAATCTCCATGAAATTCAAATTTGATTCCAATTCTTTCCCCCATAGTTTTTTTTCCAATCCCAACTCCAGTTCCACTTCCTGATTTGGGTTGGAATTGATGAATGCATTCTGGAATGGCCCCAACCCTGTAGTCAATATTATTCACTTTATATAAAGGTGGTCATGATGTTTTTGCTAATTAGAGTGTATATACACTATATGGACAAATGTATTCAGACACACCTTTCAATAATTTAATTCAGGTGTTTCATTCAGATCCATTGCTACAAGGGTATCAAATCAACCTCCTAGCCATGCATTGAAGTCTGAGTTTGATGGATGCCAGAAAAATGTTACCTCCATGACTGTATTGCCAACTGTAGAGATTGGTGGAAAAGAGGTAATGATATTGGGTTGTTGTTCATGGGCTGGGCTTGACCCCTTAGTTCCTGTGAAGGGAACTCTTAATGCTTCAGCATACCAAGACATTTTGGACAGTGTTTGGTGAAGGCCATTTACACTCCCAACATGACTGTGCCCCAGTGCACAAAGCAAGGTCCATAAAGACATTGGGTACGTTTGCTGTTCTTTGTTTTATCTCACCATTGGGATGAACTAGAGCAGAGAATGCAAACCAGACCTTCACATCCAACAACAGTGTCTGATCACCTCACAGATGCTCTTCTGGGTGAATTCTCCAAAGTCTTGTGGAAAGCTTTCCCAGAAGAGTGGCAGCTGTTACAGCTGCTAAAGGGGAGCCAACTCCATGCTGACGACCATGGATTTAGAATGGGATGTCATAAAAGTTTCTGTAGGTGTAATGGCCAGGGGTCCCAATACCTTTGGTCCATATTGTGTGTGTGTGTCTCCAACAATGTGATAAAAACTTGTTATTTTGAAGTTGTGAGGCCCATTATCCAGCTCCCCAGAAAGATCTATGAATGCAATCAAAATTCTAAAAATGTCAAAAGTATTTTGTTTGGTTACTTATAGTTACCGTCAGGGCTGGGAAGTGGTTCAGGTCGTCACGTTGGGATTAGAGTTTTCCCCATAAAAATGAATGGAGAGTCCCCACAAAGATATAATTACAATCATGTGTGTGTATGTAGTACTAATTACTGATATACATGCCTATTATATGTTTTATAATAATAACAACTATATATATTTCATAGAGAGGTATTTCTCCTAACCCGAATGTAATTTAACACTCTCTAAACATTCCCGTTAAATCTTTGCCCGTAAATGAACCTTGTGATGGCTAGGAACTGATTCATATTATGATGTTTATATTCTCCCATAACAAAAAAGATCGATGGCATAATAATGGGTTATATTTAAGACATTTGCTGCCATATAGGAATTCAAAAGTTCAGTCACATGACTGTCAGTGCGACTTGGGTGGCAGCCTGCGATGTACCGCACATGTGTGGCTGAGACACGGTGGACCCTCATTGCTGGCCTTGGGTGTCATCTTGGGTTACAGATGGTGCCTAGCATATAGATTCCTTAAGGAGGCATGTCTGGCCATATCGAGCCAGCGTGGGCCCGGGCCTTCCTAAAATAGGACGGAGGACTTGCGCGTGCATGCGCGCGGAATGCAGAGCCTCGAGAGCTGACGGCAGCGGCGTGATTAATCTTTGCGAGGCGCGTTTCTCAGGGATATCGGCGGCAAATCATCAGCACCGTTGCATAACATGCCATGCCATGTGTCGGGGTGGGCGGCACCTTCACGGCCACGCGTGTGAATTACTCACACCAGCTGAGATCGCTTTTGCCGTGAACCCTCCGGGAGAAAGTTTCGACCCATGAGAAGTCAACGTATCACAGCGCCGGCGGCCATCTATGATCGTTGGTTCAGTGAGGTTGCTTTTTTTGTCGTTGCTTTGCAGTACGGAAGCCTTTCTTTTTGATGGAGGCTGGGATGGAGCGTCAGCGACAGGCCGCAAGAGGCGAAGGTTTAGTGAATGTTGCAAAATCAGAATGCTGAATTGTGCCATCAAGCAGCCTCTGTGCTGAAGCACTCATCGCTTTCAGCTTGTAAAATCATCCAGGTCTTTATCCCTCGAACGAAGGTCAGCAAACATTAAATTGAGTGTAAGCATGCAGTCTTTGATAGTGAATTATAGACTGGCCCCTACCTGAAAGTCTTTTGGGTGACGTGGCCCTGGTTTGAGTGGGTTTGGATGTTGTGTCATGACCAGAATATTGCCAGTTCAGATCTCAGGCTCAGCAGAATGACGTTATCCTTGGGTCTGTGGGCCTTGAGCAGGGCCCTTAACTCCAATTCACTCCAGGGACTGGCTGACCCTATTTTCTCAAAAAAATATATATGTTGCTTCGGGGGGAGGGGGGGATAAAGAATTTAATAATAAACAAAATCTTATCTGTCCCCTCTCCTGCCTGGTCTTCCCATGTCACCTGACTATCCTATCCACCCACCCTGAATTGCGGAAAATGGAAAAAAAGTATAATTTTTTTAATGACCAAAAAGTTCTGACCATCTGTGGTGACTCTATAGTGTGTCTTATACATAAAACGGAGATATGGGACTTATTTTCATTTTTAACCACGCGCCTTCAGGGTTCACACACAAGGGGAGCCCACCACCTTCCCAGCATCCATCAGTAACCTTGTGCAAGGCCATCCAGTGTCGTTCTCTAGCGTATCCCATCAGCCACTGCTCCGAGGCACTTAGACACAACACTGCACTCGGGAATTATGGGAGGTGGCACAGATAAATACCCACAATGCCATGGTCTCTCTCTCTTGCGCTCCCCGTTTATATTCACAGCCAAGTACAAACTTTTTAAACTTTACCGTTTTGTGTCTAGCTTTACATTCCCCCTGAATCCATTTTTTAGCAGGACTATAAAAAGCATACCAGCATACCCATACCGTGAGGGGAAGCGGTTACTCAGACAGTAGCCCCCCCCCCCGCCCATTCCCTCTCCTCCTGTCTCCAGCTTGTCAGCCTGTCCCTGCGATAACATTACATCAGACTGTCAGACGGGCCCAGTTTGTCAGCTGGTCACTGCACCAGGGCTGAAGCTGCGGCAGGTTCAGCTCAGGCCAGTGAGATGCGGCTCCGTGTGCAGCCAGAGCCCCGTGGACGGCCGCTGGTGACGTCGCCTGGATCTGTGCGTGACAGCGGCCCTGCCGTCCCTCTGCATTAGAGGAACTCTGCTGTTGCGGGTGAAATGCACTTGGTTTTGGTTCCTGAAAAATATACTTGTCCGTCAGACGAAGAAAAAAATCGTGAAAAGGGCATTATCCTCATTGGTATATTTCATACTTTGCACAATACTGTGCTGTTATTTTTCACACATGACAAGCCATGCAAGATGCAAACAGCTATTATACTATACATTAGGATCTATACATTAGGATCAACAAATGGAGTCCTGTGCATTTGCATTAGAGGTATATTACCATCTGGTCTAGAATTCCTGCTTAGACTGACTGACATCTATAACTGGATGGACTACAGACCATGAAAACCTTCTTTCACATAATATTGTACAGTGTTACATGATTGCAATTGCTCAATATTTTTCTGTATGTGGAGTTCATATTGGATAAAGGCCTTATTGGTATCAAAAATCTGATTGTAGTCTGCGTCTGCAACATGACAATTTTTCAATAATTTGACAATTATTATAAGTAATTCATGTTCTGTGAGGGATAGATTTGCACGGCTCATGTGCTCTGAGCTATTCTTTTGTTTCAATCTGTGCCATAACCTTGGATGATGATGTATAGAGTCTGACAGACTTTCATTGATCAGCCAATCAGACAAGCAAAACACACCAGCTACATGTTACCGTTAGCGGCTCTGAAGATCAAGTAACGAGATCACGGCAGTTTCTATGTCTGTGCTAATCTGGTTTGCCACAGTCCTCCCCACATGGGTAAACAGGCAGGAATAACCTTGGCCGGGGGATTTACAGAAAAGAACGAGGATGATTCTCGGAAGCCACAAAGCTGTAGTTTTGTGACGAGAGGCTCAATCTGGGAAGGAAATGGTTTCGGGACAAGATATCATAAATGCCAACCTGGCTGCAATGAAAATGGTTAGATGTGTGATTAAAACAAAACTGTGAAACTTGGTGAAAACATTGAGCCTTCGTGTCTAACCCAGGATGAGTGGGCAATGGTAAAAATTTTACAGCATGGCAATGTTGTATTATGTTTGGTCACTTATGCTATGCTAATATTATACCAACTACTTGACACCAGGGCTATACTGTACCAATTAGTTACAGACTGGTGGCAAGATCACCCCATCCAATGCAGAACATTGTGAGAACTTTAGCCAAATGTTATGTGAAGGTCGTCTTAAAGTCGGTAGAGAACGTTCTTACTGTAACATTAGTGGAACGTTATTTCCACGTTTTACATTTTAATGAACGTACCTTAATGGTAACGTTTAGTAAACGTTGTTACAATAAAGAAATGGTTTGTGGGGACCTCTGAGACACATGCTTCTACAAACGTGTGTGATCTTTGGGTTGGGATTTCCAGAGGACTCTGTCGACACGCCACTCAAGGATGAAGGGTGTGGGGGGGTTGGTAGAGGGGTGGGGGGCTGATTACACTGTATGTCTGAACTACCATTTCCAGCTCGGAATCAAAATAAAGCTATAGATAATGTTTGGGGGGGGGGCACCATTTTCACAAAACAAGCCTGGCCATAACAGCAGTCCCGACTCCTTGATTGAATCCACAGGAAGAGGCAGCTGCAACAAGAACTTAGAAACAAGTGGGCCGCATAATAGCCACTGCAGGAAAGTGGCTCCGTAAAGCTGTAAGCACAAAGCCCATAAAGAAGCAGCTACCTCCCCCCCCCGGGACTATCTAGCAACAAAAAAACAGCAGTAAATCCTTCCCCAAAGGTAGCCCCATAGCTAGCTCAGGTACGCCCTAGGAGAAGCTCGTCAACAAACCTTACAGAAACCCCGGGAGCAAAGGCCCGAGGGGGGTGAGCCAGGTGGCCGGGGTTACTCTGGGTCACACCGTTTTTGTCACGCCAGCGCAGGGAAACCGAGGTAACCCTCCTTACGAGGGACGGCCGCGAACTCTACTGTGGCTGCAGGTATTTCCACAACAAGGTACTGAAAGGGAACAGCAAGGGGGCGGATGTTTCCGATGGGCAGTGAGTGCGCCGAGAGCTGTCCAAAGTGCTGAAATAAAACACACCTTATTCTTGAAATGCGGTAGCTCCAACTTTATAACTATTTTCCACCAAAAGCAAAGTTCTCTGCTGGATCTTTTCATGGCTGGATGGTCGTTCTTGACCCTGTAGGGCCAGATCCAGGCACAAAAGACAGCACTTCACTGGCGTCAAACACTGAGCAATATCTCAGTTACCACTGAAGTACAAATTATAAGCAAATCATGAACAAATATAGTTGCTACTTGAGATACAATATGTGTCACGATTCATTAATGATGAACAGACATGAGATCAGCATTTCACTTGTGTTATTCTTCAGTTGTTCCTTCAGTAGTTCACGAGGGCTAACCAAATTTACAGATACAGTAAGAAATATAGTAACTGCTTGGGATAAAACATGCATCACGATTCATTAATGATGAATTAACATGAGATCAGACTTAGTTTAGACTTAGTTTGTGGTCAATTAATACATAAGTAATAGTTCAATACTATATTATTTTGGCCAACAGAACACATGTACCTGGCAGGCTCTAGATACAGGTAAAATAAGCAGTTGCCTAGGGCCCCTGGAAATCCCCTGTTGCAGAGGAAGTGAAATAATGATTAGTTCTCTTGGTAGAGGGGCCTCCCAAGTGATTCTTTGACAGGGCCCCATTTGGCCCCACCTCTCAATGAACATTCCTGAATTTGAAAGAAAACACACCTCGATTTCACTCCATTTTCAACTAATTCTTCTTTAAAAAGAAAGACCCTCCTGAATGATTTCACATGGCCTGTTTATGCTGAGAAAAAGAGATACAAAAATAAATGTGGCGGGGGGGATGATATTACAGTGGGTTGATTGTGTTTTCGGGCACGCACTGATAATATGGATGCAGGCTGGAGGGGTAGCTTGGGTGGAGTCCCACTTTCGTGGAGGAAAACAAGTTAACAGGACATAGAGAACAAGGATGCAAGAAAAATAGCAGTGTGATAACTGACCTTTGCTTGTTCTTTTTCGGTTTAATCTGCAATCATTTAGTTTTTTTTTTCTTTTTTTTTACCAGCATACCGTGGATCATATATCTGAAAACAGACTCCCTTATAACACAATTGAATGACCGCTAAAGATGGTTTACAATGCGATTTATGGTGACAGGTTTGGCATTAAAAGGACAGGACTCGGCACAAATCCTTGTGGGACGCCGCGTTGTAATCTCGTTAATTAGATTCAATCCCGGCGTAGCTGCATTCTTCATTTTTCCTGAGGTATGATCTAAAACTGTCACAGTACCTCAGTGGGCAGAGTGGTTGCCCCGGACCACCGTGGGAGGTTCGAGGCCTGCCTCCACTTTGCATGGTGCAAATGTGTGCAGTGTTTGCTTGTTATCTTTGTATGTCCCCTGCTGTCAGTTGGCCCAGTCATGCAGTGGTCTACTTTTATTTTGCCACCTTCGAGTGCATCCGCACCTCCTCTGGTGCCGTCTTATTCGCTGCTGCCGTTGTCCTGGGCCAGATGCAGGCCGCAGCGTATGATTCGCGGTTCCAAGAATGAGATCGCCCGCGGTCCGCCATCGCTTCAGGACTGCAAGGCGAGAGATCGCAGCGCATGTCTCCCACCTCGCTGTGGCTCATTGGACTAAGTCTTTTGTGCCTCTGAACGGAAGGTTACTAGCTTGAGCCCAGCCTCAACAGAATTGTCATGTGTTAGCAGGCTATCGAGCATGACCCTTAACCCCCAGCCCCATGGGAACTGCTGCAGGTGGCTGCCCTTTACTGCCAAGCTTGTGTTTATTTGTGTTGCATAGATCTGAACGCAGCCCAAAGTGCTTAACAGAGAGTGCAAATGATGAAAGACAAAAAGAACAAAACCAAAATAGACTCAAGATAAATAATAAGAGAAGAGGCCTGTTGAACGTCTAAGGAGGGGTTCTTCCAGATCTTCGATGCATAAGAACAGAAAGCTGCCTCTCCATATTTTTTGTAATTTACTTTCAGAATGTTTAGTGAGCAGGCGCTTGACGAACTCCCACTTGTAAAAGACACAGGTAGCTAATGGAGTCTTGCTAAAACAGGGGTAATATGGTATAGTGCTTAGTGGTGCTGCAATTTGGACAAGTTGTAATCTTTCTGTCATCTTTTTAGACAGTCCGGTGAGAAGTGTATTGCAATAATCTGTGCGTGTGAAAACAAAGGCATGAGTCAGCTTCTTAACATCTTCCAGATTAAGAATTGGCCTAACACAAGCTTTATTTCAGAGGTGAAAGAAGGCAGTCTTCACGACACTGTCAGTGTGTGGAGGGCTTCACCACGGCGATCAATAAAAGTGTCATTATCACTATTTTCCAAATACTCCCTTCCGGCAAGAGGATGAGGCTAAAACCATGTGCCCAGAGAGTAGTTTTTTTCCTTGATGGCAGGAAGCCTTATCAACAACCATCATCTGCCCCACAAAACAAAATGTAACAGATCTGATTTCACTTTACGTTGTACATTGTCTTATTTATTTACCTAATTTATTATATTGATTGGTCCTGTTTCTTTTGCGTGACACACCAAAGAAAAGTCCTGGTCCGTAAAAGTGGCGATGAATAAATTATTTTGATTCTCATTCTCAGGTCCCCTGAAACAGGTTCTGACCCACCCTGCAGCCTGTCCAGGACAAATGGTTGGAGGATGGATGATTAATCAAAACAAGGTTAGTGCTAAAAGCTAGCACGAACTAGTACTCAGTGGCTCTGAAATGACAAAGACCTTAATTGCCTGGTTTTAACCCCATTTAATCCGAAAACTCAGGAAAACGAATAATGTGAGGCAGTTGTGTTCAAGCCAGATTCTTTCAAGCGTGCTTTGGAATGCTTTAGGGAATTGCTATGTCAAAATTAGATTTTGAGCAATTGTTTAATTCTTCTGGATTTCTCCACAAAATTCAGCAAGGACCAAAATAAATAAATCAAAAAATAAACAAATGACTGAAAGATCCTGGTGTCAAGTAATGCTGAAAAAAATATAAATATTGTTTGACATAGATTTTTTTTTATAACGTTATGAATGCATGCTTTATGCTTAGTTTTCCTCCATAATGACTAACAGAAATAATGCCATTGATGTTTATGAGGACAATGCAAGTGCAGCTTACACGGTCATTATAGTTCATATCGCCATTCATATGCTTTATCGGTATTATAGGTCATTTCAGGTAGATGCACCTAAAGAGATTCTGATGCGTGTCCGTGGATAATGTTTGCTCATAAACAAACCGATGACCTCATAGTGCAGTCTGAATTATTTGAGAAATAAATTGAGGTTTCTAAGCAGAGACTGAAGAGCTGGTATTTCCTCCTTGGGAGTGAGTTTTTTGCCCTTTAGAGAGGGGTTTAGACACCGCAGGATTAGAGGAAGGTATTGCTGTGAGGCTGCTGCAGAATGAGCTGCCAGTCTGAAGCATGTGCTATTTTGAAGAAGCTCTCTCCAGATAGAGAGGAATGAACAGGCGATGTTATCCGTCTATCCATATTCTAACCACTTATATTGGTCAGGGTTGCCGGACAGCAGATAGTGGATGTGCGAGTAAAACACACTGTGTACATTTCAAAGCCCAGCTCTAGGGAGATCCTCTACAGAGTTAAGCCGTTAAAACAAGGACAAAGCTGTCATTATATTTTACTGAATACTGTATATGTGTGTGTGCATGTGTGTATATAGTTATGCTATATAAAAGCAGATTTGTTTGCACTATGCTCCCAAGGACAATGTGAAGTGAGTGATGTCATTAATGGCTATTTTTGGAATACCCTCTGATTGTCAGAATGTTCCCCAACCCGAATTGTCATCAGACAATTCAAATCTGAGGCATTTTTGAAGTCAAGAAAGGAGTTGAATGCCCTCCCCCACCAGCCCTACAACAGAACCCCATTTCCGACAATATCCTTGGTATCTGTCACATTTCTCCACTTTTTTTGCAGCAATATTTTCACAATATATTTTATTATTATTATTTTATTATCTAGCATTTATATAATATATATTTTAACATTAATGCAGGCTTTTACTTGGACTGGTAAAAAGATTAAGTAGACGGTAGTGAATAAGAGGGGGGAGGGGGGCAAGATTCATGTTCTCCTTTGGGGGCTGTCATATTTCTGTCATCTGAGGCAGAAAAGGCACCAATCGGGCAACTTGTTAACACAAACACATTGGCTGCCATCCCATAATTATCCTGTAGCTATTCCCCAGCACCGTGGCATCGACCGGGTCTAATCTTTGACATGTAGGTAATCGGGCAGTCCCGCGGTAATTGGGCAGCAAATTAGCCCTCCATCTGCCTTCAATGACTTCTCGTTGCCACGGCTACTGCCTGTTGCTGTAAATTCCGGTTCTGTCGGGATGTGGCGAAGCCCCTAGCAGACCAGACCAGATGCCTTGTAAGTCTATAGAACTCAATGCTTTGTAGGGAAGTGTTATAATGCAGGGAATGTTGCTTTTTTTTAAGGGGAAAGTTTTCTAAATATTTTTCACTTGATTTCACATAGCTTCTGAAACTTGAAAGCAGTTTATTTAAAGTAGGAATAAAGCACAGCATAGGAAACTAACAAATTCATTTAGGTTACTGTGTAATTGTTCAATTCAATTTCAATTTAATTTACTTTTTATATAGCACCTTTTGCAACAGAATGCCCACGGCACTTTCAATTGCAGAGTACGCATTAATTAGCAAACAACAGTTGTAGCACTGTGAGTTTCAGTTTCAGACTTGCATTAAGTATCTGTCGCAACAATCCCTGCATCGTTTATATAGGATCATTCCAAAGAAAAGGGGAAAAGGGGAGATGGCAAAGAAAGAAAGAAAGAAAGAAAGAAAGACAGAAAGAAAGAAAGAAAGAAAGAAAGAAAGAAAGAGAAAGAAAGAAAGAAAGAAAGAAAGAAAGATGACAACAGTGGAGGCAACCAAAAACTTTCTCCCAAGCAGGGAGAAAAACCTCTGGAGCTCCCCCCCCCCCCCCAAAGACATACTAACATTATGGAAAAAGAAAGAGTGGGCCTGCTTGCTAAAGGTGTAAAGCCGAAGCCCGTCAGTGAGTCAGATCTCCATGCCCGCCTGTGTAGAGTGCCAGATTGAAGTCGATACCCATGATGCTACAGATCGTCGGTCACATCCACGATGTCACCCTTCCATGGGCCTGAAGTAAGACTCCAGCTCAGATGGTGCCCACCCCGGGCACCATCCGGACATGTGGGAAGGAAGGCGGTGAGCATGGGGGGGTCAGAACATGCATAGACGCATTAATGGACAAGCACAGTATGTTACGCTTTTCATCATCTGTTAATAAATAATTACAATCAGTTGCTAGTACGTAATATTAGTATAGAATATTATTTAGTAGCCTACTACTATAGCACTTTATACTAAACATGAAGTAATATAGTGCTATATATTTTTATCCAGAATGTCAGTTTGCATGAAACCCTCAATTTTATTTCCCCGGCTGGTGATTCTAGGTGCAGCTGTAGACATTTGTGTCCAGTGAGTGTCAATGTACTCGCACTGTTGTGCCATTGACAGGCGAGAAATAATTCTGATGTCATGATCAAGTGCCCCGGCTCCTCTGAATGCGACAATGTTAATGTGCGGCTGCATTTGCATAAAGGGCGAGGAACAGGAGTCGCATTCAGACGCCGCCCAGCCGCTGGCGGGAGCCCAGAGCTGCATGTTGTCTCCATTTGTCTGGGGCTCTCTGATTTTCCCATGAAATCGGACGGATGCTGGTGCCGATGAATGAGCACCATCGATATCTATGGTGATGCTGTCGGCGACATACAGTACAGCAGCTACATGTATTGATTGTAATCTAATGCATAGACGAAGCTAGCTATTAGCGGGCGGCACATGGATCTGCGCATGCATTTTAATTGGGCAAAACCGAGGCAATAATGATTAAACACCAGCATTTCATTTTTTAAAAACCGAAATACATGTGGGAATGAGTAAAAGATAAACAAAACAAATAAGAACCCCCCCCCCTCAAAAAAATAAATGTAAAATAAATAAATGATGAGCATAAACAGATTTTGGTCAGCCAAAAACAGGCAGAGAAAAAACAGACAATGCATATTGATGTCAATAAAAACAAACATCCAGGACATGAGAAACATGGGAAGGGTCCAAGGGGGCAGAGCCAAGTAGCACGAAGGCGGCAGCACAGAGATTAGCTAAAATCCAGTGAGAGAATATTGGTGAAATGAGAGACAGTGAAGTCCCACTTCTCATGAAAAGAAATTGACAATTTATATTTAAATTCTTCAAGCAGGCACCATTGTGTGTAGGAAGGCTTTACAAACGCTCCTTTACTTACGACCTTTCAACTTACAAACTTTCAGCCATTAAAATGAAGAGGACTGTAAGTCCAAGTTGTTTTCATGGGGCTCCCGTGTCCTTTCCACAACATCATTTTTTTTCCTGAGCACTAGTTCCGCCTGGTACAACTTCCGGCTGCTACTCCCGCCGTGCATCAGTGTAGTGTGCGCACTCCCAGCCTCCTAGTTCTTTGTACTCTGTAGGTATCCCCTTAAAAAGATGTTGAATGGCGACTTTCAAGTTACGAACGGCCGTTCGGAACCTATCTCGTTCACAAGTAGAGGAGCGTCTGTGTGCGTAAAATCCGGCAGCTCAATGGTTAACCCACTTAGAGGAGCTAGTGTTTGTCGTTTGATGCATATTTGCAGTGCATTCCTCAGATGGCAGAGACATTAGGCCAAAGAAAGAGCGATCTTAAATACAGCTTCAACACCTGCAGTACTGTTTATTGGTAACATCAAATATTTGTTGACATTACTTTTCCTTGACCTGATTTGCATCAGCGGCTGACCTTGTGCATTTTTGTGACCCCAAGTGTGCTCTGTATATCAAATGGGACAACAAAGTCCAACCTCAATCGGCCCTAACCATATACAACTATATATTAGTACACAGCGGGGAGGAATGTGGTTTTCGAAAATGTTCTCAAATGTAAGTGTAAAAAATGGAAATGTAATAAAAATACAAGATACATATTTTCACCATCAGTGACCCTCCCTGAACAACAAAAAAGCTGACAGTCACACACAGTATTTGCTCAATGCGAAGCCCTCTGTGTGACTTACAGCGCTGGACTGTACCCTTCAACAGGAAGCCGGTGTAATTCAGCAGGAATTCAGGTTAGACACCTCATGCAAGAGCACAGGGGCTCCACCTGGGAACTGAACCAGTGACGATTAGCACCCAAGGTCAGACCTTTAGCAACTTAAGCAATAACCTACAATTATCTGCGACATGCCAGGACAAAACATATATATGTAGACGGGGCTTGTTTATTGTGTATTGTGGAGTGAGTTAACTGTATAACTAATATCATCCACGAATAGTATAGTAGCAATACTGAAGGGTGTGTGTGTATCTATATATATATAGTGTGCGCGTATATACATCCATCCGTCTTTTAACTGGGTCATGGGACATATATAAATATATATATAAATATGAATATATATAAAACCTTTTTAAAAAATCTCTCACTATGCTGAATGCTGTGAGTTCAGTTTTGGCAGTTTCTGCAGTAACCTGGCAAATCTTTCTGCAATCCACTGCAAGGTCTCGAGCAGTCAGCTGATTGGGGAACCTGACTAAACTCTATGTAGAGCGTATAAATTTGCATCGCTGAGAAAATGACAGGCCGCGTGGATGTCAAATCCATAGCACCAGAAGTCATCACCCAAGTCATAGTCTGTTATATATATTTTTAATGAAGTCTTGACTGGAGCTGTGTAGCCCACTCCATTATTGAACACCATCATACTAGCGGTTGCGACCGAAAGATCACAATTCTGAAGTGGGAGATAAAAGGCGGTGATGTCACATAACATCACAATTCAACTTTCAAGAGAATACGGTGGCTTAAAAAATAGACTGCCACCTGGTGGAGAAGTATTTTCCACATTCGCAAGAAGTCAGAGCGTTATGAGAACTTCTGGTGAACTGAATTACATGATCCCTCTTATCACGCGCAGACAACGTGGTGTAACCATACTATATAGCTGTATATGTAGTTAAATGTTTGGATTAGTTTTCAGAACGATTTAAAAATTATAAAGGTACTATTTGTGTTCATTTTCTGCTGGTCATTTTAAATCATGTAAACCAAAACCAGACAATCGTCTAAGAACAGTCCAAGAAAAAAAGTACTGGCATCTCACCCGCGATTCTCTATTGTACAGAGTTAGTTTAATATGTTACAGAAGAAACTCCTCGTGGGATATCCATGCGTGCTCCCAAAGGAAGAAAACGCATAAATTAACAAATAGAAACTGCAGCACTTTGAGTTTCAGTTTCAGACTTACATTAAAAATCTTTTTCAACAACTGACTGATATTGTTAACAAGTGTTTGATTTGTGTTACAATGCAATATGATCAGGCCATATTTACGGGAATCGGTGAGACAGCAATTTGGACCTCCTCATAATGTCGATGCTATTCACCAAGCAGTCCTGCTCGCAGCACTGACTATTCACAACGTGAACGTTTTAGCATTCCGCGCCACGGCGACGTACGGTGATGCGTCTCTTCGCAATGCGTCAATTTGCCAACTTGTTAGTCGACGCGCCGATTTTTCTCCTACTCTTTAAGGTTGCCAAATTAGTGTCAGCTTTCAGTACGTGGTGAACGAAACAATACTTCGATGCATGTTACAAATCAGTGCTCTCTCCGTGCGGGCCAAGCCTTGATTTAATGATAAAAAAGGAATGTATAAAAGTATTTCTCATTGCGTTTTTAATACAGATTTGCCCAACACAAACGTTTATTTTGACTTTTGGTCCGAGTTTGCACATAATCGACGAATTACGCTTCGCAGACAAACGGATTAACACCTGCTTAATTCAAATACCACGCCTGTGGCGTACCTGCGCCGGCAAACTTAAGAGCGAGCAGTCCCTTCCCTCCCTCCCTCGTCCACCCCCCGCTCCCTTAACAGCCCTCCCCCGGCCGAGTTTGTATCGCTCGTCGCAGTACGAGGATTCGTGTGCCCAGAATGACGTCGCCAGGCAAGTCTGCCGGACTCCTAGGCTGTTTTTAATCAGTCCCCGGCTCGGGGAGCTAGGAAATCAGAAATCCGCGGCAATGTTAACCTAAAGCAAAACATCCATCTTAATTGTCGATTTAAATCGGGCTGTCGAAAGAGCGCTTTTGCTGTTGAGGATCACGCTGAGATACGCAGCGGCGTACTTCTGCGCTTTAAAGCTGTCAGACCTGAAACTAGTGGATGTATGGGGAGAGTAAATAGCAATCAGCACACTGGGAATATTGTTAGGAAGAAATACTTATGAGTTTATTATCCATTTGTGTTTGGATTATTGCTGCCCGGCAACACGGCCACCTGACTAAATTGGATGTCGTAATTAAGGTAAGGACGGAAAACACTGCCTTTACGTTAAAAATACTTGTGGAAATTCTTGATGAGTTCTTGATTGTTTTTATTTTTGAAAAGTGTTTTCCTATTATGAATAATATTAACTTTGAACCGTCAGAAATCGTTGCAAACTACATAGGCTTAAATATTAATTTCCTGATAATAAATAGGCAGTATACCGACCAATAATAAAACTAGGTATGGCAATATATTTTAATGGCAGCTACAATCCCGTTAATAATACATAGTAATAACATGATACAACGGTTTGTTGACAGTTGCGAGAAAGATATTAACAATCATGTAAGCTTCACTGTGAATGACCTGTCTCTGCATTTCAGTGTTTCTCTTTGTGAATGTAGCCTAGTGTTTTTTTTATTACAGTATTTTCCCCCTGCTGGACATTATTAAATCATAGCAATTTCACTTCGTCATTAAGAGAAGTAAGCTAGCAGTTCCATAGAGCTTAACTGTCAACATCAATTCCTTTTCTCTCGGCAAATAATATCCCCGTGAAATGTAAAAAAAACAGTTTTTTCATGCATGTTTATAATATTATCCCGTTGTAATTTATACGTTGCCATTATGTGGTTAGTCTGGTAATGTTGCGTAGTTCAAGCTTTTGATTTTTCAAGTAATGTATTAAAGAATAAATGCGAATCAAATATTATTTAATGTGCTTAATTCTGCAAATACGAGTTGAATTTCTGCAGACCGGCTGCAAATATCATACACGTCGATGTATTGCGGCGTTGTTTGGGCTTTAGTTTGATACATATGTTGTAGTACCAGAAAGACACGAAACAAACATTTAAACTAAAGTTTATATAACTATTACTTAAGAATGATTTTCGTCATCTTTAATTTAACTTTTAATACTTTCACCTTACACTTTAATTAGCATCGTATAAAGTTATAACTTGTCTCTCTGCGATGTTGCTTAAGGTTTTTTTAGAACTGTCTCGATTATGTCGCAGCAATGTTGTGCCTGTGATAAAAATGGATTGACAGATTAATCGAGCCAATCCGTATGCGAAATGGTGAAGCATTGTCTTGCTCGTCCAATAGTCGCCAGCGAAAGGCGGACCGGCAGGATAGTGTGGCCGAAACCCACGTGATACCTTTAAAGCTGTACTGTCATTTTGTCTCGGGTTTATGTAATGACAACAAACGCAAGTGAACTCGTGTTGCTTAAGCGTGTATTCCCTAAAGGCGATATTGAAATCGACGTAACGAAATGATAGCCCCCACGAGCTTCCATTTCCGGCATCAAGAGTAGACGTTGCAGTCTTATCTGAAATATTGTGATGTCGCAGATTACGCCGCCTTGAAACGCAGGCTTTCGACAGCCACAATTTCCCCGTAACGTCTGTAATTCACTGAACGGGAGGGAAAATGTTAGTAAGAAGACTGATAACGACTCATCCAAATCGAACAGATTGCAGGAAAAGTCAGACAACCGGGGTCGGTTATCAGCCCCGTTTACGTGCGAGCTCTTTTGCGCTGATCGCTCCATGCCGTCCCGCCCATCAGATACTTTAAATATGTAAGCGCACAAGCAAGGAGGCAAGGAGACACTGACGAAAAGTTTTACTATATTAAGTCCGTCGCAAAAATCTCAAACGATACCGTTTTAATACAGGTTTTGTTTGTCTGTGTTTTGATGGAGCGTGTCACACAAACTTTAGTGTAGATGTATAATTTTTTAATATCGTGTATTCCCGGCACAACTACTGGGGGCAAATCATGTAGTTTCTAAGCGTATTTATCATGCAAATAAATAAACTGAAACGTAGTTTATATTGGTAAAGACGGAATATAATTTTCGAACCAACATGAAGGCATTTTGATAAAAGCAGGCAAGGATGTTTTTCAAGTTTTTAAATATCATATTAAATTTGTTTATTTTGCGGTAATAATTTGACTTGTAATGCTTAGACAACTTTTATAATTAAGTCGGAATGTGTTAAGCAAGGTATATTTAACTCATTTTGGCAAGTAAAGGCCTTACTGCTTATTTTTACAATCTTATTTTTATTGCAGAAACATCAGTGTTTTTTATAAATGTGAAGAATTCACAATGTATTATCAAAAATAAGTTTAGTTTTTCTTTGTTCCTTCTGTCAGGTATGTTAGTGATCAAGTTATGGAGACCAAAAGATATCACAGCTTGTTTGAGGGACCAGACGCCCAGTGTAGGTGGGTCCAGGGGCCTAATGAGGCAGACTACTGTGATGCAGCAAAGCGAGGATTTCAGGCCAGGACTGGTGCTCTGATGGACCCCGCAAATGCCAGCCGCCCTTCTGCCCCAGAACTTGGTTTTAAAGAGGGCGGTAGGGACAAGATGGACCATTCTGTGCTCTGCCCCAGCCAGAATCAGCAGTTTGTCTTTCCGAGCTTCAGCGGCTCTGCTGCAGGCACAAAACTGGAAATGGACTCAAAGGAGCTCTCCAAAACGGTGGCGGAGTCCATGGGATTGTACATGAATGCAGCAAGGGAAGTTGACTATGGTATAGCCCAGCAGCCATCCCAGACGGGCCACTGCAGCCCCAGTAGCCTCTGTCCGGCTGGCGGGCAACACCACGAAGACAACCTGGATCTGTCAACGAAGAGTCCAAAGCTGAAATCCCCACCTTCGTCTTATCATGGTGTGTCCCATCCAGCAAATGTCTTGTCAGTGGATTGCACTTCTGGGGCCTTAGCGGGCTCTGGTGCCCTGGCCGGAACGCTCAGCGGGAGTCCAGCGAACTCCAACAACTCTGCAGCCAGTCCGGCCAGTAACGCTATGGTGTCATCAACCACTAGCCCCACTTACTTTGGCAGCACCTGCCCCACCCTTAGCAGTCCAATAAGCCAGTCAGGGGCCACCCCAGGCCTTGCTGCCATTCATCCCCGAAACCCCACTGCCTGTAGCCCAGCTAACACAGCTAGCATGGGATCCCCCCACTCAAGTCCACCCAACATTATGCGATCTCCTATCTCCAGTCCTCAAAGCATGAGCAGTGTGAAGTCACCACTTTCATGCGGGGCTACCGTGAGGTCATCTGTATCCAGCCCAGCCGGCAACAACACTGCCAGCGGTAACATGAGAGCATCGCTTTCCAGTCCTGGGAGCGTTGGAGCCTTGGCTCTGTCGAGTCCTCGGAACTTGCCGGGTTTTCCTGTCTCCAGCCCTGCTGGTGGACTGGGCCTCGTGCAGAGTGACATCCATAGCCCAGTGGAGAGAGACCAAGACCTGAAAGGTTTCGAATTCCCGAAGGTTGAGTGTGTCGAAGAAGAGCTATACAATGTTGGCCTGGACCAGATGGACATGGTGAAGTTCATAAAGAATGAGCCAGACACCAACTTCAGAAGCATGTGTCTGGGGAGCAGTAAGGGGAGCACGACCAACTCCACGTTCGCCATACAGGTTAAAACCGAGCCAAACAAAGAGATGACGTGTTTGAATCCTCATTACCACAACCAGGAGTCGTCTTTAAACCTTTATTCTACAACAGAGACCACTTACTTATCCTTGAGAGACAATATGGATGAATATAGTCTTTCTGGAATATTAGGACCTCCCATCTCTTCACTGAATGGCAACTATGAGCCTGGTGTTTTTCCAAATAGTGTGTTGCCGAAAGGGATTAAGCAGGAGTGTAACGATGGCAGCTACTACCAAGACAGCAATACCATTCAGACGCCGGCTGTTGTTGGAGTTAATTCGGGTGGACATTCATTTCATTACCAGATCGGAGCACAAGGAACAATGTCTTTTTCACGGCATGACATCAGGGACCAGACAAACCCCTTGCTAAATTTAATTTCCCCCGTAACGGCGTTAATGGAGACCTGGAAGGCCCGACGTGGCCTGTCACAGAACTCTCTGTCCTCCAGAGGAGAAGGTTATCCCGGCCAGGGGTGCATCGCGGAAAACATGTCGAGGTAAGGAAGGGGAGAGATGGGAGGCTGTCTCTCTTGCGGCAGCATGCAGGAATCTGAATGAGGAATGCAGTTCCTTAAATTGGCAGTGAAAAAATTGAATTAAGTATAAGGTTCTTGTAGCGAACGTCTTCAAAAGTAAATGATCCAATATATTAAATGACTGAAGCTTTGGTATATTCAGTCATATTTAAATTCTGATGGAATGGTACAAGAATGTGTAACCATTCCCCCTCCAAGATTCACCACTTTTTCTAGACTTGCCAAAAGTTGCTTTAATTGACTCCACTATTGTGCTTGCATGGAAATAGTGTTATCAGCATGAAGACAGATGGTAGCATAATGAGGTAATGCAGATTAAGAGGCGACGTCACCTGTCTTTGTGAAATGGGTAGAAACGGCAAAACGATGTGAATGCTGGAGCGGTGAACAGCTCTTTTTGACTTTTATTATATTTGCCAAAGACGAGCATGTTATATGAAAGTCATTTGATCAGTTCCAGAAATTTAATTTTGCATAGTGCCGCAAGGTGATATAGTCAGAGGGGCCCTCACAATCAGGAAGTGATTGCTGGAATTAAATTTAGTTTTTCCACATATGAGGAAGGAGAAGTTAGTGGAGGGTGAAGCTCTGTGCAGAGCCCACATCAGAAGTGAGGGTAATTAAAGCACGAAAGAGTGACATGCGTGTCTTTTCATGGCCGTCCCATCCCTACTTGAAACGGCTGATGACATCGGGTGCAGTGAATTTTAGAATGGCTTCTTAGGTCTGTATTAATAAAAGGAGGCAAATTAACAGAATAAAAGCTTTTGTTTCGTGGACATCTTCCGTCGTTTCTGACAGATGAGTCACGGCCTCATTGGCTGACGGTTCTTTGTGTTCTCGATGACAGGGGGATGAAAAACCGCGTGAACACGTACTGTAGGTGTTTGTGTCAGTCTGCTGGCAGGCCTTGAATATGGAATTATCAGATTTTAAATTCCATTGGAAGCAAGTCGCCTGCAGGGCAGCTGAGCACGGGGCTTGTCGGAATCGGGGAAACAGCAACTGTGTCTTTATTGTGTGAGGTTTGGATGGCGTCGTCCACACCTGAACACTTTAGGCAAACAAAGCTCATTGTGGTCTACCAGGAAGGAACGTTGTGCTGCTTATCTGGAAACCATGTGTGTACAGAGCAGATTGATGATAATTATCATTTCCAAAAAAGAGTTTGCGGAGCCTGTAATGTAAATAATTCTTTGTGAGGTTTGCTTGTTAAAGAGCAAAAGCTTAGATCTAGTATTAATGACCCATTGCCTACATTTCTCTTCAGCCAGATCATGTGAAAAATAAAGCTATGGGAACAAGCCATGCAGCCTATACAGAACGCTAAGTCATAATGCTACTGTTTTCTCTGGTGGCACACAGATGAACCCCTGGTGTAATGCAGAGCACGGGTAGCGTATAGCAAAGGGAACCACAGGACCCCTGTATGTTTATCATATCAACTTAACTTCCCTTAGTTTATACTGGTCTTCACCTTGACATTCAGTATTTACACTGACGCTTTACATGTGGAAAACAAGGTTTATTACCTCGCTTGTTAATATTACAGCTTTAAGCTATGAACCACTGGCCTTCATTGCTCTGTGGCCCTAACCAAGTGTCCCTAAGGCATGTTTACTGATATCATCTGAACGGTCAAAAGCCCAGTAATATGCCTGTCTTGAAATAATGAATAATGAGTGTTGACATCCATGTACCCTAGCCTACATGAGCGAGCGTTTGTGTACGTTGGTGAACACATGAAAGACCAGAGAAAATCATTTTCTCTCCATAAATGAAAAACTATTGATAAGTATTTATTTGAAAGGAATGTGATCCTGCTGGTTTTTTTGGAATGGCGTCATGTTGCTATTCCTGTATTGGTAAGTCGTCAGTCCAAATGGTTGTGGTTCAGTAAATGATTTATTCTCCCCCCTCCCCCCCCGTCACTGCAACTACATCTGCAATTGTACACGGCCCCATTGAAAAAGCCACTGTCAGTGTACATGTATGAGCTTAAACTGGCCGTATAAATTTAAGCTGAGTACGGTAATCATGATTCAAGCTTGCTCCAGCTTAAAGGTGAAAAATGTAGTTTTTTTAGCAGTATTGTCATGTCCAACAGAAACCAAATTCTCACTTTATGAAGGATCTGTATATAATGTAATGTAACAGTTTAATTACCTTTTCCCTTGTTATTAGGTCCTTGATGAAAATCAAAGATTAAACATGACTAAAAGTCAAGGAAGTGCATTCATCCATCAATTTTCCGATTACCTATTCTGTTCAGAGTCAAAGTGAGACTTCAGGGTTATCCTAGGCACTAGGTGGAGGTTCACCCAGGGCATGATACCAGTACCCAAGTAAGAATTTGAGACATATTTTCCCATAAATGCCCTACCCAGCAGCATTACTCCAGGGCTTGAACCACCAAACTTCTGGCTCATGTGTTTAATGACGGCCCTACTTCCTCTCTAGTTCTTGTTTCTGTTCCATAGATGAGTATTTCCTCCTGCATCATGCTGGATGGTAGTTTTGCACTTGCAAGCACAATTCATGTTTTGTTGGTAACATCGGAAGTATGTCTACTGGGTTGGAGTGAAAGGTAAATGGGGGGAAAACTCAGCAAAATACCTTTTTGACACCTCAAAGCCCACCCACAGAAAGGATGCTGTTTCCGTCAGCCAGCGAGTATCGTTCCTTCTGCTTGACTTTGTCAAGACAGGATGACAGCCGGAAGTGCTGTGCGTCAGTTCAGTGCCAGCCCTCATTGGTTGCCATTGTGCCCCCTTTATACCTCATCAACCTCATTGGTTAATGGGTTGCCTTGACACCCTCCCCCTTTTCACTAGCTGCCAGCATCTACTTGGGCACAACGTGCTGCCCGCCCAGCCGGTCGTTCGCCGCCGGCAGAGCTATTGATTCACGCACTGTTTGACTTTTAAATGGTCCGGTGGCGATTCTCCGAAAGCTCGATGCATTGTGTGAGAGCCAAGACAGAAAAGTAAAAGAGCTTTTGGGAGTATGAGACCCAGTGTGGCTGCAGGAAGGGGGTGGGGGGACCAGTGTCGTATTGATGTGGGGGGCAGTGAATGGGCTGAAGCTTTAATTAAAAGTGTCTGTATGCTTTTTGATCCTGGGGCCCAGGAATGGGCTAATGTTTTTAATCAAGAGCACTGGACTGAGTGTGGATCACACAAGGCGATCTGGCCGCTGTGCAAATGCTTCTTAAATTCGATTTCTATGCAAAGACGTAGACAGCTCCCCCCCCCCCATGAAGGTGAAACAGGTGGCTAAGAGCATGCAACCTAACACCCAACATGTTGGGGGATGGGGACTTGTCTCCCCCTGGTGCCGTTAATCATGCCCTATGCAGCATACGGCCTGCTTACGCTGGCAGGACATGAAGATGTGGCCAATTACATATTGATTGAATGTATCCTGTGGGGAAAAGGCGCTTGGCTCTTTGTGTTTCCACAGACCAGATAATTTAATTAGTGTCTACAGTTAATTTAAGTGGTGATAAATGGAGGGGGAAGCATAAAAACACAGCCAATGGTAAATTCTACGTTCGTTGTGTGAATTTTTGGTTAAACATGTTAAGTGAATGTGGCTAAACCTGTTTTGAACCAGTATCTTTTGCTGTGGGGGGGGGGGGGCACACAGTTTATCTTGTTTAGGCTTGTGTGATGTTGCAGTTCACTTTGCTACCAGTTTACTGTGCACCTACCCCTAGCGCTTCATTGTGGCTGACATACGTGACTCAGCAATTTGTATTAACACAGAATCTGTTGACTGTAAACGTGAGCCGTGTGTGTACCTTTCACTGTAAGTCAGGCTTATTTTAGTTTGTTTAGTCTCAACCAGGAGTCCTTTTGTGGATTAGAACACAAACGATACCGGTGTCCTTGTTTTCGTAAAGGCTGGGCCAGCCTGTAAATGGAAAAAAATCAGTGCCAGAGGTCCGTCCACCTCCATCGCCACTACAGGGCCATCCTTGTATGACTTCCATTTCCACGGCTGTTAGAACGGACAGAGGCAGGGGGTGCTGAGGACGGCTATACAAAGGAGCTATAGTAGCACCTTAAAGCAGCGGTTTTAATGTTCGCTTGGCTCTGCTCAGGGGTTTGGTCCTTGCCCCCTGTTCATCGCTGCCTCCAAGGTTTACAGTAGGTGCGGGTGACCATGGTGTTAGGTGGGCCCTGGCAACAAAGGCAACGTCCGGCTGACCCACTGGAGGAGAGAGGGGAATGATTCTATGTTACTGACAGCCAGCTTGCTGGGAAGGTCCTGGCAGAGCCTGTGCAATGGCTCCAGGGGAGAGGCAGCTGAAGAAACAAAAAAGAAGAGAGCATCACCTCAAAAGGAAAGAACTCAGTGCTTTGGAGCGCGGCCAAGCGCTAATGTTCTAAACTGGGATGAAAGCGCATATTCCTCCAAGGACCCTGATAGGCACTTAATCGTGTGTCCTTATACTAAATTAATGGAAGACATTGATTTGATTAATTCAGACTATGCTGGATACAAATATCCAATTAGCTCCAAATGTTGGTCCACGATGGCCTTCAAGGTATCACTGGCTGACAAGAATTACATGGTAAAGCCATCAGTACTGCACCTTCACCAACGATTAGTAGGAAGACTCTTGGAGTCATTGGTGTCGACCCTTGCTGGCAAACCCTTGGGCCTTAATCTTGACTCTGGTGATTCCCTTCTCTGTGGGTTCCTATGTCAGGTCTGTCTGGGTGTCCCTTTGGTCATGGTTACCATGACACTGCTTCTAGATCCAAAGTTGTTTCCTATTTTGAAATTGTTTTTGGGAGGGGTTGCTTTTCAGTTTCACCTAAATTGTCTGTTCGTTTCTGTGCTATTGTTGCTGATGGAGACTGGTGGGGTAGGGAGTAGGCACGGTGTGAAATGCAAAGACAGCCTTCAATAATCGGACAAAAACGAGAGCAATCCAGCACTGCTACTGTTCGGACCCTTAATTACGGTTTTTGTTAAACAGGATTTTTGCAAACTGCATCTCAGAATTTTGTGATCAGAGGAGAGTTTTGCTTGCTGTCATCCAGGCATTCAGGAAATGGAACTTAAGTCAGAGAGGTCTCAACTTTTTCCCCAAGTCATGAGTGTCAGGATTCCAAAGACCAGTATGTTGACAGCAGATATGACTGGATCAGATAGGCAAGAATATTCAGCCGTTGTCTGAGATTGACTACTGATCAGTAGTCGCAACAAACATGGTCGCATGATGAAAAATCTTGCCAACATAAACTAGAAACTAAGCTAAACTAAATTAGACAAGTGAAATGTAGCAATTTCTGTTTGTTTCAGAAATCATTTGTAAATGTAAATAGTGTGTTTAACACAGTCAGGGAGGCACGTCTTAAGTCTTTCTGGAATGGAGACCCTGAGCAGTTGTCAGCCACAGTCCTATCAGGTCCCTCTGCTACCAAACAAGACCATAGTCATGGGCAAACGTGCTCTACATAGTGTAATGTGGCGGTGCTTTTCATCACGTAAGAGATTTGAAACCTCTGCAGCCTCCCACGTACATTGTTATGAAGAGCCGCTGGGCATGCCATTAAACAACTGTCGCCAGCCAGGAATGGCGAGATGGGGGGGGGGGGGGTGTCCTCATTTGAACTCTAGTGGCGTTCAGGAAGTGTTCATGTGTGCTGTGGTGTGGGTGTGTCCTCCTTTCACCTATGGCCTGGCGCCTGGTCACCTCAGATAATATGTCCTGATAGGCAAAAGCGTCCTCTGCCTTCTCTATCTTTCTCCTTCAGGTGGAGTTCTTTTAACAGTAAGGGGTGGAAATTCATGTCAAGCCTGTCTTTCCCTGCCCCCCTTCCAAGTTCACCTAGGAACTTGACACAGCATGACAGGTGATCTCACCTCACTCACTTCTTTTCCCCAAATTATATATTTATGCAACATGGATGAAACTCATACATAGTTTACAGTACAGGATTAAAAGATGATATATTTTTTTCCTCATTTCATCCAGTTGCTAATCCCTTCCAGGGTCATTCTGTTATATTATTTAATATTGGGGGAGTAGCTGTCATGTGCAACTGTAAGTAGTAACATATTTAGATTTCTCCCACAAAAATGTGCACCTATTGCTTAAGTGTGCAACACTCTGCAGACGAAAATAAAAGGCAATATCGCAGTTTTATACGCATGTGTTTCGGCCCTACATTTATTTACAGAAAAGCTAGTTCTATTGAATTTCAGGGGTCCTTTCACGTTGGCGGAAACAGCAGCCATTTAGGGAATCACTTAAAAAAATTAATTGTTCCACTTCAATGGTGAGCAAAGTAGGTCAAGCTTAGCAGGCTCAATTAACGGGAAGGGGAAACTACGGAGCTGTGAGCTCACTGCCACACACAGCGTCGCATAACACTTACTGTAAGCTGGGGCGTGTGTCAAATCTTTTTAAGCAGAAAATGTAAAGCCTCCGTCCCAAAGAAATGTTTAGCCCCGCACGCAGTGTCTCCCCCATACCTCTTTCCGACCTGTTCGCGTAGTCGTCAAGCGGTTCCAGGGAGGAGACGGTGACCCGGCGGTAGGCTGCGGGGCTCGTGCGTGCCTCGTGCCTAAAACCTGTCCGAGAAATGAGACCGCCATCCGGGGCGATAAACCGGAACCAGCGTCTCAGTACCGACCGGTGAAGCGGTCGTTTACCGGTAAAGACGACAAAAAAAGTTGCGTAGTTGTTGCAATCCCTGGCTATTTGCGTTGACCGCGCAGCATCCTTGTGACAGGACAGACTGGTTACTGTACACAGGCAGGGCCACTGGTGCTGGCCAGGTTTTTTTATATACTGTACCTGGCACCCCGTCAGTGCCGCCATGCCTGCTTTCATGTTGTCTGTCCGCCGTTCTTCCCGCCAGCTGCAGAGCTTTTTTCCGCCCGCGTTCCTGGCTGCCGATTTTTTTATACAAAAAAAAAAAACGTAAGAATCCCACGCAGATACGGCGTCTGCCTGTGCCACACGCTGCTTTATTTCTCGGTCAGTTTTCTTCTGCTATTTCAACATTTTCAGCAAGCTCAGTTCTCTTTTGTTACTGTTTATTTTATTAACTGCAAAAGCAGAAGATGTTTGTCCAGCTCTCTTGGTAGTAAGATGCAGATACTTTATATGTGATTTTTCTTTCCTTGTTTTTTTTAAATGTATATTTGTTTGTTTTTTTTATATAGTTCAGCTTCAAATAAATTTTTTTTCTTCAGTAATGCAGATTGTAGATCCATTAATCCTGAAGGTCGACAGAGTCTCCTAAGGTCATAAATCTTAGTGCTGGTTGCTATGGTCACGCTCCCGGGCAGCTGCAAAGTCCTGACCACTGCTTTACAGAAGGAGCCTGCATGGGCAAGAAAGGTGGCGAGATCTATGGGGGTGATGGGGTGTTGCCCTGGACTGCACTGAACTCGAGGTTCCCGTTAGTAAAATTTCTATTTATTTTACATTTGCAGATGCTGGTGGTCCTTGCATTACAATTATACATTATTTCCCTTTTAAAGGCTTTTAAAAACTGACCTCATTTAACACCTCTGCCTGACACAGACAGAAACTTCTGGAGAAAAAATATACACTCTGCGTTTTATATTTTCATCTGATGCAAATTTATGTAATACCCATTACTGTATAAATCTTTCTAATGCATATAATCATTTAATCCGTGCTTAAGGCATAAACAGGGCCGACATCTGGAGTCAGAACGTGGGTATTTTTGTGGATAGTGAGTAAACGTTTTGCACGCATGCGGTACAAGGCTTCCAACTCCGGGTGTGAGTACAGCGCTCATGCTCCGGACCTTGCTCTGGGGAGCACGCTTCTGTAATCCAGCTGCTATGTTTTTTTTTTGTTGTTGTTGTTGTTGCCATTCCGCTGAAATCACGACCCCATTCACCTCCAGGGGGCGGAAACCCAGATATCTGCCATTAGGCAAGTTTTAATTGCTAAGTCAGCTGCATGGCTGGGGGATGCAAGTACCCATTTATGCAGCAGAGACACAATTAGCGTTCGCTAATGCAGAACGGCAGAGAAACCTCGGCACAGGTCTCGGCGGCGTTACTTCTGCCCATGGCTGCCACCGTGGGCCGTCCCGGCGTCTTGATTCTGCCACTTCGCAGAGGTTCTGCACCGCGCCCCTCCCCCAGCCCCCTGCGCCTGCTGAGAGGGGAGCAGCTCAGCTGACCTATTTTTCCGCGGTGGGCTTGCGGCAGCCTCGGCTCTTTCCCCCTGCCCCATGCAGGCTAGCCGTCAGCTCCCATGCATGCTGGCGTTCATTAGGCTCCGACGAGCGTCCTAATAGGCCAGAAGTGCCGTTTCCATGGCGAGGAGCATCGTTGCACTCGGCCCGTGCGTCCGCTACCAACAGAAGCCATTGTGTTCTGTGAGTCCGACGGGCTCTGTTTGTACGGATGTCACAGTAGCTGTCAGTTGATGTTTGCAACATGTGGGCTTCATCTTGGTCTTGAATGATTAATACACATGGAGCCTGGTTCTTCTGCCTGTGAGTCATTTTTTTTTGGGGGGGGGGTCATAGGGTTGTTTTTCGCATTTGTTGGTTGAAGTGCTTGGAACACAGAGAGAGATTTCTTCATTCCTGTCCTCTTACTCACTAGTGGCATGCAGATCGTGGATTTTCCCCCGGTCTTTTTTACGTTTTAAGAGCGCTGCCTGCAGCGCGTCTCCCATCCCGCGAGGGCGGACATTCACGCGTGCCGCCGGCTTTCCGACAGGAGTCCCCAACAGAGCACGACATCTTCCCCAGGCCCCTATGCCCGGGATCTCTTTTGAGGAGGCCATCCTACATGACTCTGGCCTGAAGGCTGGATGTTCCGACCCGGCACCGGCGTGTCATATTCTGCATAAACATGGAGGGTCACGGGAGTGTCTGCTCCCACGGCCGTGGTCCCGGTCTCAGCATGCGGCTCTGCGCTGTTTTCACAAGCTGCCTGCTGAGTTGTTCTTATTTCAGTACGATGAACTGTGCGTCGTAGATGCTCTTCGGTGAAACGGGGAGCGGAATGCTGATCTAGCAACACTGCGTGCTGATGAATAATATAGCGATGGGCCCAAAACTTCTGTTCGAAAGTTTTATTGGACAACCAAGGGCCATTTTTAGTTGGCTCCCTCTTTGTGAGGTGATGCTTCTAACTGCAGGCTTGTTAGCTAGCCATCTTTTCGTTTTCGGTAAACACGCCATCTTTTTCAAACAAACTTTTAGATGGAGGTTGGGAGGGGGGGGGGCGGGTTGGAATTTGAATTTCAAATAAGCGGCTTCCCTGGGAATGAAAGTCGCTTCTGGTAGATGGCAAAGTCTCCATTTTTCTAAAGGAAGGAAAGAACAATTTATTAAACGAGTCTGCGAGTTCACCCTTTCTGCTCTGCCTATTCTCCATGGTTGTGCCCGCATCACCTGCAGTTAGACTTAAATCACTACCATCTCTTTGCCTGTAAATAGGGTACCGTCCCCAGGTGGCTATGCTAGGCAGAAGCCAGGACCCTGTGGTGAGGGTTTGCCACTCGAAGGAGCCCCGAAAACCCTTAAAATTCTTTTTAAATTATTGGGCTTGCCGGTATTGTGCCAGAAATGAGGCCTTCTACTGTCGGTCACTGAAATTAATATGATTTTAAGCTGGGGTCCGTCACCCTGTCTTGAGTTTTTTGCAGAAAGACGGAAAAAAAAAACTACAAATACAACATAAACAAATAGAGCGATGACTTCAAGACTTTTATTTAAGACTGAGGTTTATTTGCTGAAGTTCTTGTAGGCGCCAGGCGCTCAGACCACCAGAGTTGCTGCACAGGGAGGAGTCAGGATGGGGGGGGTTGGGGCATCACCAGCCTCTCTTGTTTTAAAGGGCTTGGTGAAGCGATGGAGGGGCTGCAAGGTGAGCCCGTCTGTGAGCACCCCTGAAATGGACTGCTGAGTCACTTCGCCCCTCCCAGGGATCAGGGTTTCAGCACTTGGCTAAAGTGGGCGGCGTTTTCAGTGGCCACCCTCAACTCACCCCCAACCACCACCATCATGAAGGCTATGCTGTCACATGGGTAATGAGGCAGAAAATAATGCCCCACGTGATCCTTCTGGGTGGGGCATGGTCCCGGGGGCCTGCCTGCCAGTGCTTATATGTGGATTCTCTTAGCGTGAAAAGTGTTGGGAGGGGGCAACTCCAGAGACGGGACCGTCCTCCTGGGTGTCCATCTGCATGGGTCAGACTGGCCATTATAGCTGCCCCCCCCCCAAAACACACCCACTGGAACATGAGCCACTTTCCGAAGTCCGCATCCAGTGCAAGACCTCTCCTGTTTCTTGGTCTTTTTTTTTTTTTTAACAGGGCTAGCCTGTATTGCGTCGTCGCATATTCGATGTGCATCTGCAGGCTCTGCAGCGCTGTGCTTCCCCTCCCTGCGCCCCCCCGCTGCATCCTTTCCCCATGTGGCTCCCTACAGATACCCGAGGGTAGTGCTTGATGGATGTGACGCTCCGGCCGGCTCCTGATTCAGTTTTCTGTCTCCGTTATTAAATATATTTTAGGAAAGCGTGCCCATGTTGTTTTATTGCTTCGGCACCGCGAGCTGCTTAAACCAATTTGTTATACTCAATAACTGAGTAAATAAGCCTATATAACCATATCCTGTGCATTATATATGAAATATGTAATTTAAAAGTTATTCCGGAAAGGTCTAATTTTCTGTAGACTACATTTATATAAACTTTAATACGCTAATGTGGAGAATTTGTTGTGGAAGATGGAAGGTAGGTCAATGTGCAGGGATTGCAGTGGCATTGTCGGTTCCACTCCTCCTCCGTGGTTGCCTTCGGTCTGAGGTGCGGTTGTGAATAATGACCGTGTTAGAGGGGACGCCACAAGGCCCCTGAACTCGCAACGCCGGTGGCCTGGCCGTATGGTGCCCTGTTAGGATAATTGGCCCTTATGTTTGAGGGAAAGGAAGGGCTTTCATTAGGTCCCTTTCCCTCTCCTGTAATCATTTTATTGCAGGGCTTTGTCCAGCCGGCCCTGGGGGCTCGCTTCAGGAGGCATGGGCAACGTGTGTGGTAGACCCAGTGCGCGATGGAGCTGGGCAGAAAGGGCACTACATCACCTCGGGGTCGGGCCAACATTTCCACCATGTGAAAAACAGCCTCCGTTATTTTGTGGGGGGCACAATTGGTATGACTATGCATCTCTCCCTCCCTCCCTCCCTCCCTCCCGCTCTCTCTCGCTCTCTGTCTTTTTGGAGGCAACAAAAAAAAACCCGAAAAGTGTGGGTTTATTTTTGGTTTGTTTAAAGTCACATTGAAGGGTGTACAGCTCCGCATTGTGTGCGGCGTAGGGGACGAGCAGGTCGCGGCGTTCTGTGCTGACTCCCGAGGATGCGGTCTGTCCGTGACTCGGCGTGGCCCAGCCACGGAGGCCTGTCAGTCGGGATCGGTGCATGGATGAAAATCAATGGCTGTTCCTTTACCGGATCTGGGCAGCCGGCCGTGCCGCATGACGCCTGGACCTAATGCAGTTTGGGTTCTCAACGCAACATATGACACACTCAGGGTCACCAGGTACTCTGGTGTTTAAATGTCCTGCACTTCCGGCCAGAAGATCCTCTCCTCCATTCCCACAAGGGCGATGACATCATGTGTATGGCATCATTTTAGTATAAATATTGAGCTAGTTGAATGGCTGAAGCTAACTTTGGAATGTAAATCCCCTTTCTTTAATGCAACTGAATATTATCATTATTGCTGCTGTTAATATATTTTACATTTTTTTTGAAATACACGTAGAAGATGCCTCAAAACTGTATGTGAATTCAGTCAGTGCTGAGTAAATGGTCGCCTGTTTTATATGAAAGCTGTTTAAAAGAGACGTCAGTAAAACACGTTATGTCTGACATTTCAGGAGTGTGACAATACCATGAATTGAACGTATGAAAAGAAGCTTTAAAAATATATATATATTTTAAAAATAGTGTTTCTATGTCTTTAAATGGAGGGTTTGGGCATAATTTATTTATACTGAAGGTTGAGTATAGCAGAACTGTATCCATAGATATCCTGTGAAAGTGGTGCTAGTGTGGGGGAGAGTGCCTTCATGTTTGGGACCTTGACCAATCATGTGCAACTGGGACGAATAATAGTCGCTGGAAGCCCCTCCCCCATCTCCGACTAGCTCCCAGGAAGCTGCATTTATCAGAACTGCTCTCCTGAGGTTCTTTGAGGAACAGACCTCCCCATTTACACAATGCCAACCTCATGGTTTATGTTACACTGTTGTCCACACCCCACCCCCGGAAAAATGCTGACCACACCCTCCCCTCACACACACTGACTGCACCCACTCCACACGCGTAAACACACACACACACGCCGTCTGTGTCTTTTCACACACATGCATTGTCCACACCCTCACAAACATGCCATTCGCACCTTCACACACATGCTGTTCATGGCTTCACACACATGCCCCTCACGCGCACCCATAACTTCTGATCACTGTGTCATTTTGCATGCATGCATCTTGGACCTTTTGCGCTTTAATGAATGAGTATGTTTGACAGAGGCTTGTGAATGCTGGTAGGTGTGTGTTTGCATTTAATATTTGCTGCATATTACACATGCAATGTTTTTACATTTACAAAATAGTTCAATTTTTGCTTAATTTTTTTGTGACTTTTTGTCAGAATTCCTGTCTCCATTTCAGTTACAGATATGATCTGCCTGCAACATTAAATATGCAGTGTAATCTGTGTCTTGTGTGTGCAAATGAGAGCATGCAAATCTATTGTACACATTTGTCCATACCATCTGTTCATATAATTAATTTAATTTTAATTGAGTAGATTAGATGTCCTATGAATATGCAACAGGTGCTGCAGATTAGGAGTGAAATTGCTACATTTTGTTTCGGGGGACCTATCTGAAACAAAAGCGAATTCAGTTCACGGGGCAGGTTTTAATAGGGCAGATGGGGTCCGGTCAGAAGCGATTATGGGGCCTGGTTGTTCTACACTCCGCTGAGCGGTCAATCAAGGCTAAGAATATCCTCAGCACAGACCATCTATATTTTTTTAGTCAAATCAGACACGATGTAAAAACAAACAAAAGCTAGAGAATAAGCAGGAATATATGCAACGGCAATACACACAGGTGAAAAGTAAATGTTGCTAATGGAGTTTAGGAATTACGTCATGCATATGATGTCATTGCCCTACTGCGACTGGGGCTGGTGATGTATGTGTCATTCTCAGGGATTCTGGGACATTACAGGTAAATATTAAAATAGCCTGAATATCTCTGACTTTGAATTCTAAAAACGAGTATAATGAGCAGCGCAGTCAGTGAAGTTTGAAGGAATGTTATGAAATTTCAGTCAACCGAGAATGACGTGTTTTTTTTTTGTTTTTTTTTGCAAAAATGCAAGCATTGTGTTAACCATGATCCTGATATTTGGTTGAGTCCCCGCATCCCTCCTCCGCAGCTCCACTGTGATTAATCTCGTGCCGTCGGCGGTGGGCTGAGAGGGACCAGCCCCTCTTCCCTCCTCGAAGTCGTAGGAACAAGCTTGCGTGAAGTGAACAGCGTGAGATCAACATCGCCTGCTGAAGATCTAGCGATCCGAAGCCCTGCGCGGCGCATCGCTAAGAGTCTTCCCGTAGACCCACTGTGGTCCGGGAAAGGTTCCCGTAGCACTATTTGCGGAGTAGAGGTCACCCTGGGGCCTTGGCTGAATTCCACCACTCAGCAATCTCAATCTGGTCAGCTAATATCCACCTGGACATAAGCATCTTCACGCTCTGACCTCTCGCATTACCTCCTCTCCCCTGGTTTCAACTGTGACTGCGGATGGTGCCGACATCCCCGTTTATACACGGTGAAGCGGTGACCGATGAATGCTGTGCAGGCTTTTGGTTTTGTGTGACTTGGTATTACTTTTGCTGTTTTTGTACTTAACTAATGAGGGTGTAGGCGCAGGTAGGCAGAGCCAGGGTCAACTTTTGTAAGGCAAAAAAAACATATAAAAAACACAGTGAGCCTTTGTTTGGGGCCCCCTGCTGTTACTGTACGTTCCTGCCTGAACAGAGCAGTGACGCGTTTAGTTTCAAAGCATAGCGGTTCTCTGGCTGCATCCCAGAACGTATTTGGCGAACACTGATTTCAATGTATTGTGGGAAAGAAAACTTATAACTGAAACTGAAACAAGGTAATTTAAAAAAAAAAAAAAAAAAAGCCCCAAGAGTCTTTGAGCCTTGTTTTTTTCAGTATTATGGAAGCATTGTGGAATTTATGTTCCAAAGATGCAATCCTGGTCTTGCGTTTGGTGAAGTTGTGCGTGAGGTTGGGTGTGACTGTAAGTCCGGGTTTGCTGTGAGCATACAGGCACATCCCTAAATGTATTACAAACAAGACCAGCTTTCTGAGTGTCTCATGCAAATAATGTGCGGCACCTTTGGTAACTAGATCTAAAAGGATTTGGAGTTCATTGATGATTAGCTTGTAGTGATAAACTCTTCGGATGTTGCTTCTGTTTTTGTGTTGTTGCTTGCTTTAGTATTCAACTTTTTGTATTCAAGGGAAAAAAAAATAAAGAAGACTTCAACTTCAGCTCCTCCTTAATAATTGTTATCCCAATCATGGCAATGGAATTTGGTAGCCTGACGACTTCTTCACAAATGGCCTGTTTTTGCTCTTTTGTGTATGGAAGTTCCTTGTAATACAGCCATTAGTCAGGTAGTGCTCACCGTGGAGCCGGGAAGGGTATGGCTTATGGGGTATGAGGCCAGGAATGCCGCTCGGACTTGGGGGTGGTATGGGGCCTGTGGCTTCGTCCTGTAAGCAGAGGCTCCGGGCCATCGCGGGAAGCCAGGACTTCCCCTGTTAGGCAGTAGCGGGCTATGAGCAGTCTGTTAGCCAACAGATGGGCCAGATATTTTGTTCCGTCCTCATAGCAGCACTTGTGGTTTCATCCAGTAGGACCCATACATTGCCAAAACAACCAAGATTATTATACCATGTAGAAAAATTGAACTAGCTACTGTAAAGAATGCTTTCGGGAGGCATGGTGGTTCAGTGGATAGCACGATAGCCTCATACCTCCAGAGGTTGGGGTTTGATTTCCATCTTGTCCCATGATTACGTCGGTTGAATCGGGGTGTCCGGTGCCCTCCCGTGGCACAAAGGGATGCAGTTAGGCTTACCAGTGCCTTCCATTCGCCCGCTGTGTGTGACAGTCTGCTATCCCAGGTCTGTGCCGTGTTGCCCGGGATAGGTTCCAGATTCCTCAGCGACCTTGTCCAGAATAAGTGGTTAGAAGATGGATGGATTAAGTATGTTTCTGCGCTCCTAAGTAAATGACTAAATCGAGGTCAAACAATTGTAGACTTTACCAGCTGAAATCACAAATGGTAACTGAAAATGTAAATGAGTGAATGATCATGGTGATAACACCCAAATTTCTCATTCGTGGGATAATAAAGGTTTATTCTATTCTATAAGCGGATCAGCCCATGTTAGGTGAGGTTTGTTCCTATACATAAGTTTGATACCATGACAGGACACGTTGCTGAATGTTGCTCATTATGATTTGTGTAAAAAAAAAAAAAAAAACGGAAGCTACATTCTGAATAACGTTGATTTTCTTCTGTAATGTAAGTCCATTAAGCGATTATTACAAATTATAGGCTGCCAATTATCTGAAGCTGATTTATCAGTTTTCCCATTGAAGTCACATGGCTAAATCATTGCATCAACAGTACAGCTACTCTGTTGGTACTCGCTGACTAGTTATGTAGTACGATGGATGCCTTGTTAACTCTTTTGACCCAGAATTCCTGGCCAGTGTTGGTGTTTCACCTCCAAGTCAACAGTTACTGCTGTTGGGGGTGGAGATTATTAATAGATGGAATTAAGATGATTGGTTCATCTAAAAAAGGAAAAGAAATCCTCAAGGCCAGAGAGGGAACTTACAAGAGACTGATCAGACTGTCACTGAATGCTAGCAGCAGGGTTTTTTAGGCTGGGGAGAAACTATTGCACGCTGAAGTGGGCTAGTAGCCAATGCTGTAAATATTTCGTGATAGCCTTGATCACTGCTCTCTGGGCATATTAGCATAATGAGAATCGTGATTGTGACATTAAAGTTATTGACGGTTAATGTGATGACCTAAAATACACAATTTTGGCCAGTGTGAGAGGTGCTCAGCGCAAACACTTAACACTTGAGAGCCAATGTAAATATCATGTTGATGTCAAATCCCATTTCTCTGTTAGATAAGTGCCTCGCCTCTTAGTCAGTTTGTTTTCAGATTACTCAGTAATCCAATTACTGCCTGAAAGCTTTCTTTAGCTATTCCCTTCACAGTGTGCGGTAAAGAGCACTTCTTAGCGTGCATTGTGAGAAAGAGCAGACTACCTTACTGCTCAGAACCTGCTGACTCTCCTCATGTCAGAACTACTTTCCGTCGAAGGACATAAAACAGTATTCTTTCTTTTTTTTGGGGGGGGGGGGGGGATTCCTTTATCCGTGCTGCTTCTGCTCTCGATCAGTGATAAACTTGGTCTGTCCTCTCAAATTGGACGTTATTTAATTTGGCTGTCGTACAACACGCTCCAAGAAATGTTTCCATTTGTCACGGTTGTATGAATGAAAAATACACCCTAACTTTGTGTTTATCGTTTCCCTGTAACCCACACGGCGTGGATACCTCGACTTTAAATAACTTTCAATCTTGCTCAGGCGTCAGCAGAAGGGTTTCGGTAGTATTTAGAGGAACAGTGGAAAGATGCTGTGTGAGGCTTGGCCCACGGGGCTTGGAGCAACTAATTGCCATCTACACTTTGACGCGCTGTCTTGCAGCGTGCAAGCGAAACGTGACTCTGCGCATTTTGACTAAGCGAAGGGCGTTTTGCGGGAAGAAGGTGGCTATGTCATACGCGTTTTTTGAATCACCACCCCAAAAATTAATTGCATCTTAAGTGGATGAGATTAATGACAAGATTTTTTATTTTTTTTGCATGCAGAATCTGCTATACAGATCTACATGTGACAAGTAATGTTTATGGTGGCACCTGCATGAGAGACAATTCCAGAAAGAGGACAATAAGAATCACGGGGCTGGATTGGCATGACCTAACGGGTGCCAGGCCTGTCCAGTCTGCCCGGAGTGTTTATAGGCTGAAAGTCAAGCAGTCATTAATGTCTAGAATTATGGATATTTAGAAATTATGCCTTTTAAATTTGTTTTAATTTCTTTACTTAGTCAAGGATAACATTTTTCCTAGTGTTTTTGCATACAGCAGTAACTGTTCTGTTTATAGTGCCATATTGTATCTCTACTGACCATTCCAGTCTCTTTGTACAACATATGAAACCAATTATTAAAATATTAAGGCGTGACGCGGCACGCTTTTTTGCGTTCGGACCTTTAGAGGAAGGAACCGAAAATTCTTTGCCTCCTGCATGCAGATTCCGAGGCAGCGAAAGTTGAGCTTCGCCGCTTTATCCTGTTTAACGTGGTTGCAAACGTCACATGACGTGCGTGATGCGATGGCAGCGCTCTCGCGCCAAGTTGATTGGCTTATAAGTTGCCGGGCGCCGTTCGCTTTTGTTCTGCACGCGTTCCTTTCCTTTAGTTGAAAACTGAAATGTTTTGAACGAGTTCTCACCCCCTCCCTTATTGTTAAAAGAAGTGCTCTCCTGACTTTCGTAGCCACAGGTAAATAATGGTAATTGTTCTGAGGTCACCCTAAGTGTCACCGAGCCAGTATGAATGTGTAACTGAGGCAGCGCGCTGCCCGTCTCAATGTGTAACTGAGGCAGCGCGCTGCCCGTCTCATTGTGTAACTGAGGCAGCGTGCTGCCCGTCTCATTGTGAAACTGAGGCAGCGCGCTGCCCGTCTCATTGTGTAGCTGAGGCGGCGCGCAGACAGAACGCTGAGGCGGCGCGCAGACAGAACGCTGAGGCTTCGCTGAGGCCTTAATAGACGTGTGAAGACGGAAACATAGCGGCACGCCCCCACATGACACATACCGGCCTCCCTATCCACATAAACATACCCACCCTCTCCAGCATAAACATGTTGACATACTGACAGCCCCCCTTGCAGAAACATAACAACCTTCCCCCCCACAGAAACATTCTGATATACTGAAAACCCCTCTCAGACTACCCCCACCCCACCAAAACATCTGGTGTGTGTGGGGGGGGATTTGCCCAGCAGATTGAGATACAGCAGTGCCTGTGATTCTCCGAATAATCCATCTGAGAATAACAGTCCTCATTCCGTGTTTTTGTTGCCTTGGACTGTTGCCTCTTTGAAGCTTACTGTACATGTCGATAACCTTGCAGGACACTGAGGGCTTTGCCTGAACATTAAGAGCTTAGCCTGAACATTAAGGGTTAGGCTGAACACGAACACCTTAGCCTGACACTACATTCCATGGACCTTCCAATATGTTCAAGTGTCCACCTGTCCAAGTTGCAGTTTTTCATGGAAAAGAAAAAAGAATTTGTCTGTCGTGTACCTGGCTTATGTGGGTTTATGTCGTGATCTTGCCTTGTGACGCTCAAAGGGCTGCCTTTTAACCGAATATTATGCAGGATAACTCGCTGTGGGAATCGGAGGACACAGCGCCGCAGACGAAACGTAGCAGGAACTTCTGCATCTGGGGGATCTCGCTATCTGCCCGGTCACCATAATGTTGCTTGAGCAGGACTGTAGATGCCTAATGAGGCGAATGGGGGGGGGGGGGGGGGGGGGGGGGGGGGGGGGGGGGGGGGGGGGGGGGGGGGGGGGGGGGGGGGGGG
>JABFDZ020000087.1:1624442-1648034 GCA_019775955.2 Pollimyrus isidori | reverse complement strand
GACAAAATTTGTTTTTTTGTGCTGGTTTTTTTTTGAATTTTGTGTTTTTTCCCCCCCCCCCCCCCCCCCCCCTTTTGGAATAAACACTAGAAGGATGCATCTGTGTCCACGTCTTGGAAGAACTTACTTTTCTCGACAGTGTGTTCTTCTGGGGCCTGGCAAGGAAAAACACCGAAATCTGTTTCCATGCCTTACGAGCATCGAAGACATGAGGAGAGACAGGAGAGAGCGAGAGCTTTTCGCCTGGCTTTCTGTGGACCTTCCTTTTGACCGTCTTTTTAATTTCCTGTTCTTTTTTGAAAGCTAAAAATGCTCATTGCATGCACTGAATGTAGGCTTAGGGAGCAATTAATAATCCTGTCTATTATTTTTATGTGTCTGCGTTTATTTAGCGTGTTTCTCAAAAGCGAGTTGCGTGTCTCACCATGGTCATCTGAAGTGCTTCTGAATTAGTAGGAAGTTAAATTAGTTCTATCAATGAAACGTCAAAAGGCTGAAATATAAGTGAGATGTGAGTGAATCGCTTGTGGCATCAAAATGGCACGTTAAAAAGCTTCAGAAATGGCGGGGGGGTAGTGGGGCATCGAGAGGAACAGAGCTGTTTGTTTAGGAGATGGCTAACATGCAGCAAGGGGCTGTTAGCACTGATGTCCACAGAGTATCTCATCTTCAGCGTGAAGGAAACTGTGGAAAATTCCCTCAACCAGTCGAAGGGAGTTAACAACCGAGTAGCGTAAGACATGTCTAGACAAGACTTTTCTTCATTCTATAAAGATGATGTCTTTCAGTAACAGTGCTGAAGAAGGCATGAGAGAGTGTAAAGTGTGCGTTTTGGCGCTGGAGAGTGACACCCTGGGTTTTTAACTGAATGGGAAGCCGATCCGGTGTTTTTGTACTAGTTTCCTTTCAATCCGAGGTCCAAACTGGGTCCTAGGAAACCTTAACAGCTCTGATACTTAGTGATACGTCACCTTTTAATTTTTTACAAATATGATGTTCAGACATCAATAGGCTTAGTCATCCTTAACCCACGCCTCTCTTAATTATCTTATTTATTAAACAGGTTAATCACAGGTTATTCCACTCAGAAAACCTGTCATTCCAGGTAAGCTCGTGCACAAGTCAGCTGGACTCCGGCCACGTCTGGGTGTCTCTGTTTGTCTCTACACCCACGTTTTGGACCAGAAGTCGGCTCTTAACCTGGCATCTTCCATTGGTTTTAAGTTTGACATCTTCGTCCATCTGTAAAAATGAGTAAATATGGGTTAAATAAGGAGCTACCTTCGGTAAAGCAATCATATGAGCGAGTAAATGTAAAATTTATGCCCTGACCTGTCAGCTGCTCTGGGGGATAAATGTAAGAAATGAATTTGTGTCACTGTATCTCTGCACGGATGTAGTAGCCTGCTTGTCTTTGAGATCTTTCTGGGAAAGGCCTACACAGTCTTGTCCCTTCTAGCGTGACGCTTAATCTCTCCTGTCCATTTTTAATCAAACTCTCAGTCTGAAAATATGCTTCTGCTTCTCCTTCTACACGGCTCTGCCCTGTTAAAAATACCCACAATCCGTGCTGCCTGACACTCGATTCATTTACAAACCGGACGAATCGAACCCCTTCAAAGGTTTCAAGTGAGAAGTTGCTGGTACTCTGCATGGGAAATATCCCATCATTAACACAAAGTAAATCCACTATCTTGCAATTATTATTATTCTCATTCTCAGTAAAGCTGTGTGTGTGTGTGTGTGTGTGTGTGTGTGTGTGTGTGTGTGTACAGTACAATTTATATATATATATAATATATATAAAATGTGTGTGTGTGTGTGTGTATATATGTATGCATGTGTGTGCACATGTGTGTGTGTGTATATATTAATAATTATAAAATATATAAGAGCATGCAAGTATGGAGTCTGGCATCATTTGCATACATTTAAACATATGGCTGAGACGGTGTGAGGCAGAAAATAAATACTTAAATAAACAGTGTAGCTCCGTTATGAAGAATGTCCTAGATATTCTGGCTTCTATATGCTGGGCTGAGCAGAGTTCCATTTTAGCAGGTCTAATGCTGAAAAGCCTGGTGTTAGAATTCATTAAAGTGTGATGTGACAAGAATTAAGATGGTGGTTAATCAAGGGAGATCAGCTGGGAGCCGCAGCGCTTGGCTCATCTGGACAGAATTACTTGATTACCGTTACTTTTATTATATAACTCTGCCCTGCCTCCTGTTCAGCGTTTGTTGTTCCGTTACATGGACTTTTTGTACAAGGTGCAATTAATGAATTCTTCATTTTAATGTAACTGGGGCAGGACTGTTCACCCCCCTCCCGGAGCTGCTACCTTGGCTTGTAACCGCGGCGTATTCTTCGCCGCTTACGGAGGCCGGAGTGAGCTTCCGAGCCTCGCCAGCCGCTAGGAATCATGGGAATGCTACTGTGCAAGTGGATATTTTGCGAGCGATAAGGAGACGATAGCCAGAAAGGGGCTGACACCGTAAAGTATTTAAGGCTCTTTTGCCATAATCTCTCGTATTGAATCCTGTACATTGACTTATCCCCTAATTCTTTTATAGAACGGTAACATCCAATTGATTATAAACATTAGATTCCTGCTGTGACAAAGGTAGAAATGTGCTAGCTGGGGTTTCCACATCACAGATGCAGTGAAATATGCTGGTTCTTTTTAATAGAATGTTTTTTTTTTTTTTTTTTTTTTTTTTTTTTTTAAAAAGTGTATTTGGGACAATAACGGTTATTGTGTTCTTCTAAGAAACTCACTCTACATCTGCTTTCCTGCGACAGCCTATTATAGTTTTTTTTTTCTTTAAAAATGAGTCTGACATTCTAAAATTGCATTTGAAAGGCGAGTCCTGCATTTTTTTTTCCGGAAATGTGTGACGTGTAAGAATACAAATGCAAATATGCATCACCTTTTCACAATAGCAGAGCAATAGCAAAGGAACAATAGTATTTTATGCAGCATTTTGGATCGTGGCAGAGGCTGTACAAGAAACAAGTTTATTAGTATAAGATTTGTGACCGAACAGCTTTGATTTCAAAGAAAGGATAACATGCGCTGTGGTGGAATTATTATTTAAATGATTTCAGAAAGCAAGCGTATCAGACAGCACGGTAAATTATGGCGTCTATTGTGGTATGAACAGCCAGTCGGCTGAGTGTGTAGATGAAAGAGGTGATTGTTTTATGGCATGTATGGAAGAAGGAGATGTAATTAAACGGAGAGTAACCCTATCTCTTGTTTGAAGGCCTCCGTAGTCTTTAGCTCTCCTTCCAGCTGCCACTTTGAACTAGCGCAAATTCAGAACTTTTTTTTATTTTTATTTTGCTTGTAATTTAAACAAGACTGCTAGGGAAAATGCACCCCCCCCCCCCACCACCGGCGTCTAACAGAGGACCTCTGTCCCACTGCTGGCCCCCGTTCTGCTGGTGGCTTTGTTAACCTTACCGTATCCGGATCTCAGTGACTCCACCTGGTCCGGTCGTTTCCCCCGGCATTAGCGCTAACGCCAGCTCCCACTTCCACAAAAACGGCCTCCGTTTAGTGTGCGTTCTTGTTTTTGGTAACGTTATGATTTTACGTTATCCAACGACGACTTCGGATATAGAGGTGTCTTAATTTATGGAGTCTTGACCTGAGTTAGTCACACCTCTGCATGGCCCTTAACCCCATGCTCTTTGTGTGTCTGCGTGTGTGTGTGTGTCTGCGTGTGTGTGTGTGTCTGCGTGTGTGTGTGTGTCTGCGTGTGTGTGTGTGTCTGCACTCATACTTGCATAAATGGCAGATGAAGCATCACTTCGCTTCTTGCGTATTTATGGTTCACCATCACCCGGGGAGACACGTAAAGGCGATTCAGAGAGTGGCGTCTGAGCAGATCTGGAGATGTCAGACCTCTCTGATTCATCTCACAGCCGAAACCAATCTAATGTGCCTCCGCGTCGTCTCACCGCCAGCGTTTTAACTGTTTCGGGAAGAACATCAAAAACGAAACAGAAGGAAATATAAAGTAGCCTGAGAGAATTCGGAATTGAACGCACCTTTGGGACACGACTCTGCTTTCTGTTTTAAATCAGGACAGAGAAGCAATTGCTGTTCAGCACTTTCGAAGCGCAGCAGTCTGACCTGCATCTCTGGCCACTGCAGGGTTGGGGCGATGGCCCGGGGTGCGATGGGGGGAGGAGAGGTGGGGAAGCTGGGGGTTAGCACATGCGCTCCTGTTATTTCAGTTTGACTGGATGTTCTATTTTTGTCTTTTCTTTCGGTGCTCCGTGGCGGTGTGGTGTGGCCCGGCTCTCTGACAGGTGTTGTATTGTCCGCCCGCTGACCATATGGCCCTAGTAATCCTTGGACGTGCAAAAAAAGAAATTTGAAAAAAGGTCAGATGCAAGGACACCCTTTGAAGGGCGTGACGCGCCCCGCTGCTGCCGTAACGTGTTGTACCATATCTGAATCATACTAAATGATTTTTTAAATGTTCTTTATTATTGTTGGTATTATATCATAATCTGTAGCTAAACCTTAAAGGGGTTTATAAGAAATGTATCTTTTGTGGTACTTGTGAGGAGTCTGATGTACATGGCAGACAACCAGACTGAAGGTACATACTAAGGAATATAAATCCACCATCTGATGATTAATCAGCCATTTTATGGAGCCATCATTCCGTCGTCAGGATTGGCCGCTCGCTGGATAATTATCTCAATTCTGCTGTCGATATTCAGGCCCATTATTTCCCAAAAAACAATCAGCCTCTGTTCCTTGGGTAGCAGAATTGTTTTCCGTTGCTCTGTTGGTTATTTAAGGTCTATTTATTTATTTTTAATTTGCTCAGGAAAATTTATTTCTGCTGATCTGTCAGTGACGAAATAACTTGCCAGTATGTGCAAGACAAAAACGAGCTGATATGAGTTAATTTGCTTTTTAATCTTTATCATTTTTTGCCTCTGGGTTCTTCCCATAGAGAAGTGCAGTCCGGATATTTTTTATTCTGTGTATCGGTTCATGTAAAAACCTTAGATGCATTTATCCTATCAAAACGTTGAGGTCTCGCGGACATAACCACAAACGCTGAACCCTGCTCGCGTAGCTCGCCCACTGCCCCATTTCGTAGGCCTGTCATGGTGACCCTAAGCCTCTGCATGCATGATATGTCATTTCAAAACTTGAAAAACTGCAATTGGCCGTTATTTAATTATATGCCGCGTCTAAGAGATAACGATAAGCCCCGCAGAACGCCCCTTGTACCTAAATCGTCAAGCATGCCAACTGCGTGACTCCCCCATGAACATGCGGCCAAAATAAATAAATACATAATAAGTAGCCTATCTCTCCCTGTCATCATTCTGGATCACTGCTGTTGGGAAAGCACAACATTAAGTACTATTATTCTAATTACAAAACAGTGCAGGAGTAACACGTTTCGTGCGTAGGGTGATTTTCATCTACGGGTACCGATAAGCTGGAGCTGTAACTGAGCTGAAATGTTTCACCACAATATATAGTATGCCATCTAAAGGCTGGGGGGACGCTCAGGGGATGTGTCCAACCCCCTGGGTCTGGGCTCTGCCGTGACCCATCAGCACGCTTTCCGAGACGCCTCTCCCTTGTGACAATCCCCGGCGTTCCCTCCGCCGTACTTATCGACATTCCGGATGCTTCCCTAAACCATCCAGCGACAACTTCAGCTCAAACTCGGGAGGAATGTTCTGGGTTATTTTATTTTTTTATTTTTTTCACGGTGAGAAGTCCCTGGGCAGCGTACGAGTTGCGGTCTGAGAATTTGGAATTCCAGCTCCGAACTGGGATACCCGGCGGGGAGCTGCCGCTGGCCGCTCTTGGGCTGGGTGCAGGCAGCCGCACTGCCAGGGAAGCGCCGTGCCAGATCTGCATGAGTAAGCAAGACAGGCCAGTGTTTCTGAAGCTGTCCTCTGGAAGGGCTTGAGGGGGGGCGGGTATAGGGTGTGCCAACCTAGGTACCGCCGTTCAGACTCAACTTCTGCCCCCCTACCACCAAAATCGCCCCCTGCTGGTGGATGGGCAGATGTTCCATCTTCCTGAGATCCCAGATGTTCTTTCCACCTTCTCCCCCTCACACTCTGAATATCCTCACTGGATACAGTGCTTGACTCCGAAGAGTGATTACTGTAGCTGGCTCCCTCCCTCGGGAAAGAGGGGCAGGAATGTGGGTGGCTGTTGTACTTTCAGACTTTGGTAGGTCACCCCGGTCCTCACTGGACCGCTGGACTGGGATGCATCACACAAGGGGCCTTTACTGTGTTTGCTGTGTCCGTCCTGCGCGACTGACTCACCGCAGTTAGGAAGAGCCCGAAAGTCTCCCGACCAATGCGACCCTAAAGAAAAACAAACCAAAACGGCCGCATGGCGCTAAGCTGACGGCAGGTGTGTCTCTGGTCCCTACACTTTGCGTCATATCTCAGTTGGGGAACATGGGAAATCAGGACGCAGGAGACACATTGCTGCCAATTGATAAAGAAGAGTAGGGCTGGTGCCTCAATGCTAAAATTACCCACTATGGCCCTGTCAAATCTGGCCTCCTAATCATCCACTGTATCTAACTGATTACTTCTCTCCTGCCCCTTCACCACCTTAGCCACCCTGTGGTGAACCTACTGGCGCAGAATGGCTGCGGTCACGTCGGCCAGGTGGGGACTACACTGGTGGTGGTTGACGTGGCTCCACCTTGGTTCTGTAAAGCTTCTCCGAGTGCCTTGAAAAGCATAATATTAACGTGGCATTCATTCATTCATTCATTCACTCATTCAAGAGCACAAAAAGATAGAGTGCATTGTTTTTAAAAGTCCTGGCATCATTTTAATTAGCACCATTATAACCTTTTTCGGGGGTGTTTTGTGGGATGTCATCGCGGACGCAGAAAATGTGACCTTTTTTACTGCCACAGTACATTAATCGCACAAATCAATTTTGGAGCACAGTGGAGATCATCACGATCACCCCGGGCGCGCCGTCGGCTGTGCGAGGCACACGCCTCGGGAGGTCTGACAATATTTGGAAATGGTGGCAATTTAGGAATATATATTACTGTGAAGGGAGCCCAACCCGGAAAATATAATTATGGGGGGTGGTACAGCCCAAACAGGACAGTGCACCTTCTCAAGGGCTGCAAGCAAAGAGACCTTGCTCTGTTAGAGATTATGGCGTGGAAATCCTCCGCATAATATTCTGTAAGCGGCTTTTCTGCTGTGCCATCCAGCAGTGCATTCCCCCCGCCGCTGCCCCTGCTGCTCCCCTCTGCTGCAACTCAGCCGCACCTGCTTGACAGACTTTGGCATCGCTGCTCTTTGACTGTCATGTCAGTGCATCTTTCCTGGGTCTTAACTGGAGGTTGACTTGCCTGGATGAGCGTTACCTCCTTAGTCTTGCCCTGCTTCTACTTTCTGATTAGACTTGACCGTCGACTGCTTTGTGCCGTGCTTTGCGCGCGTTCAGGTGTGTCGAAGCTTTGCTGTGTCTCTTTTGGTCTGTGTCTTATAGTGCGTCGGCGTGCCAGTTATAGAGCACGTTGATCCAAGCTGGGTGATGTATCTCGTGGCTCACACACACTGGTGACTTGACTTCTGGTGCAACCAGGGATTTGTGGAAAGTCGGAGTCAATCTGACGTGGTCCATCTCGCTTTCCTGTGTGCTTTCGCTGTCCTGAGCCAAGTCTGGAGGTCAGTAGAAATTTCAGACCAGCTTGTCACCATCAAGCCCTAGGTTAATGGATTTAAATATTCATGAGCACGGGGGCGGATGTTATGTTGATGGAACAAGACGGTGTGATAGCGGTGCAAAAGTTACCCAAGCAACTAAGAACAAGATTTGGACTTTAATGAAACAGATTTACTAAAGTTTTGAAGCAGGTCTGTTTTTATCCACTCGTATTCCACTAAGCCCCATTAAAAAAGATTTGAAGGACACCATTCAGAGGTCCTCGGAATGGTATCTCTGTTTTCTGTTTGCACGATTTTGCAGTGCAGGCTGTTTCATCTCTCTCTCGTGTATCGTTGCACAACTCAGCTCACCGAAGTTGCATACTTGGGATTTTACTCCCGAGAATGAGTTTAACCTTTCCTGTTGATGACACAATGTCAGACTTTTTTTTTTACCGCTTGGGTTTGTTGATTTTCCCCTGTACTACTCTGCGTGGAAATTAACGCAACGTCCTGGACTGCGTCCCCTAAACAGTCAACTCGTACTCCAGTTGGCCTTGGCTGTGTTTCGTCAGACACTTTCACTTTTCACTCGGCGGTGATTCCGAGAAGCCGGCCTCTAAAAATAGCCGTCACGGCGGATTGTTAAATGATCAACCAGTGGGAGTTGATGACTTATTCATTTAGTGAGTAAGAAGTCGTCTCCATTGAGGCCCGTCATTGTTGACGGGATTTCCGCTGAGGGAGCATCCACGGAAGCCATTTGGAAAATAGAGGGGAAAAAAGGACATATTTTGTTTCAGGTCTCGGAATTGGTCTTCAGTGACCTCAAAAATGTCCCTGTGAAATCTCAGGGGATGAGGAGGAGGAGGGGGATGAGGAGGAGGAGGAGGAGGAGTCCATGCATCTGCGTACCAGAGCCCTTGTTTGGAGCAGTCCTCCCCTTCTTCCACATCTTGTTCGTTTCGCTTGCAGGAGCGTGTTTCAACCCAAGCACAGCGGCCTGTGTAGAAGATTAATTTAATAAACGGCGGCACGCTCCCAGCGGCACACCTGAGACCCGCGTCCTCCCCTCTGTGCGGAGAGCGGGCCGGGCCTGGTCGCGGTGCCGCGGTAATAAGCGCTGGTCTCCCCTGTCCGCAGAGGGAGATGCATCTCTGCCGGTAATTAAGTACTGTCGCTAAGGCCTGATGGCGGAGGAGGTGGGGCTCCCATTTCCATCACAATGGCTCATCATTGTCATTGCGCAGGATGCTCTGGGCTCTGGCCTGGTGGCGGTTGCCGGCCAGAACTTGAGTGGGGTTCTGGAAGGAGAAGGTGCTTTCTGTTCCATCTAAGATGGCTGGGCCAGGGGGAGTGAGGAGCTGGCGGCAGAGTATTCTGACCTTTCTCGTGTGGCTGCTGAAGCCCTCGGTGCGTGGCCCCAGCCCTCCACCATTTGAGTCCATAGCCACTGCCTCACGGTGTGCTGAAGTAGATGACAAGCCTGTCATGGTGGCAGCTTCATGCAGCTAGCAGTCCCATCGACAACATACCCCCCACACATTAGGACCCAGGTGCTCTAGAACCTGCAGATCTGGTTCCACGTGACTCCCCAGTCCTGTTCTATGAGGCAGATTGAGAACAGGATTGACGATGCATGGCAATGTTGGCATGCCAGTCAATTAACTGCGAAGTATCCCAGCGCCCTTGTCATCGGGCACTTAGTGTCACCTTCTGTGATATTACTTAAAAACCTGTTTACCCGTTTCAGGATGTTTTTCACCTTGATAAATGTGACCGTTGCCGTGCGCCGCGCTCCGTGGCAGAGAGGGGCGTTGGGTAGCAATTGAAGTGTGCAAACCAGCAGGGTGTGGTGCGTCCTGCTGGCCGGATGTGGAGCAGATGTGGAGCTGAATGACAGCAGTCCCCAGTGTGTGGCTCGTGGGTGTTTACGTGGGTGTTGAGGAGGGGGGGAGGGGAGTTGTCTGTTCCGTGTGCGTGTCAGTGTTTACACGGATCTGTCTGATCTGTCAAAGGTTTAAAACTGGAACTGAGCAACAATAAAGGATTGCATTTCTGTCATATGTCAGTAGAACAATCTGGGACACTCCCCCGGGGTCACACAATACTGCCCTTTTAATGTAATCTAAGCATTTATCTTAATTATAACAATAACGCTGCTGTTAGCTTATTTAATCTTCTGGTCGCCAGTTTTCCATAAATGGCATATGCATATCCGACAAGCCGCGAAGATTTACTCGTGCGTCGTTATGGAAATTTTTGCGTGCTGACGTAAGGAAGGTGGCTGTGTGTTTTCAAGAGGATAGTTTACCTTTGGGCACGTGGAACTAAAAAAAAAAAAAAAACGGGTGGGTTGGAAGTGGGTGCGGAGATAATGTTTAGACTGTGTCATTAGCAGTCTTTCTGTTCTTCTGTTTATTTTACCTATGCTCCCCTGAATTCCGAGGAACACGTTGTATAAATATTCCCGGCTGGGATGGCAGCCGGCGTCTGTTATAGCGGCGGTTGTTTGCCGAGCTGAGAGCAGAGTTCTTCCAGTGAATTTTTTTGGCCATGCCGATTGGAGACCACTGGACCTCGTCCCCCAGCCCGCACCGAGTTCTCTCTCATCCATCTGTACGCCTCTCACACAGCGACTCCCTTCCTAAATTGACAGCCCCTCTTTTTCCCTAGAAGGTGAGCCGTGCACACGCTCGTCGGGACACCCATAGTCAGGTGACAACCCCCCCGCGCCCCCCCCCCCCCTTCGGGCGGTGGTCCGAGGCGTTTATTGGCTAGCCCGGTAGTGGTGTCAGAGCACAGCCACGCATCCCAACACACTTTAAAGATCTCCACGCGTCTCGCCGTCCTTTCCAGCTTTCCCTCCGAGCTCGGCTGACCCCTGGCACGGACCCGTCTCTCCGTGTTTATCCGCGACCGCGAGCCAGACTGATGTGCTGAAGGTGGTGTGCGTGTGCCAAACTGCTGCTGCACTGTTTGCAGTACAGCGTTGGAACTCTGGGAACCCGGCTTTAAGGGGGGGGGGTCCTGCCTTTCTCACCCCCACACTCTCCGTGGAAAAGCTAACGGCTCAAACGGCTCCGGCTTCTGATTCAGCCTTCGAGCCCCTTTGAATTTTGCAGGGAAAATTCTTGAACACTGTCACCCGCTTCAGGCGGGTTCTCAGTCTTGTGCCCAATGCTTCCAGGGACAGGGTCCAATCCCCCACACCCCGTAAGGCGCTGACTTGGATGGATGGATGGGTTTAACATTTTCTGACTAACAATTTCCTTAAGAGGGAAGGTGTAGCTACATTAGTAGAGTCCTTGATATTGCATATTTTGAACTGTGCACCCCCTTCTCAATCATTTAGCAAAAAAATGTACATTCTAATAAGAATAGCAGCTCAGCCCTCAGGCCTGGTTTGACTGTGGTGTGTAAAACAGGCTGTGAAATGCAGCCAGCAATGTCTTTGGCTCAAGCCGGCTGTGCTACGCCGTGCACCCGGCTGCATGTGCAGCAGTGCATGCAGGTGATGATGTCATGCCGGAGGGGGGAAAAAAAAAAAACAGAAGACTGATTGGCTCCCTCCATGTGGGCTGCGGCCAATCTGCCGTCGAGTGCTTTCTGTGGGCGTGGCCACCCAGTAGGGCGTTATTTTTAAAGTGTGCTTCAAAGTCCGAACAGCGACCTTAATTTGGCGCCATGTTGCAATGAAGTTCTGAAGCGTCCTTCCGTACGGACGCGGCTCATCTACCCCGCGAGGCCCTGGAATCACCATGCGCATCTGCGCTTGCGTTCCAGTGTTTTCTGATGCGTGTGGGGTGACCTATTTACCGTACTGTACCATTTACTCTACTGTACTGGGAGGAGTTATCGTCTTATTGGTGCTCGGCACACTCTGTGACAATCTGATTTACCTGGGCGGCCAATAGTACCTCCTACTGGACCGGCAAGGTGAGACCGGCTTGCAAGAGACCTGGAGCAGCAGGCAGATATATAAAATGTGCATCAGACAGACGCGGGACTGTTAGATAAGTGGCCCCGTTCCGGGCCTGAACCACGGTAACCCTCCGCGCTCGAGGTGTCTCTGCGATCCGGCAGCTTGCATAACAAAGTCTCCCGACTGAATCTTAATCGGCTTCTGTTGCCGATTAAAATCGGCTCGTACAAGTGAGTGAAACTGTACCACTAACATCTTAAACATGTCAAATGACCCTCGCTGGCTTTTTGTTCAGTTTTTTGGTTTCTATCAGTATTTTGCATGGCCTCCTTTGCCGTCCAGACCAGTGGCATGTCCTAAGCCAGAAGTCAGAAACATTTTGGATCTGTTTTATTCTGGCTGTTTGAAGATCCTGTTGTTTTTTTTTGTTTTTTTTGCAAATTTGTGGGAGGCAGATTCAGTACAATATAAGCTAGTGGCAGATGTTTATACTGTGAATGTGCGTGTTGAAGCCACGCCGTTCTTCTGAAACAGAACAGATTTCTGTGAATGGAGCGGTCCCTCGCCATTCTGTGGCCTCCTCAGTGTTCCGTCTCCTGCAGGCAGACAGATCTTGTCACGAAAGACCTTGCTGTCGATTGGCCCAGAAGGCGACCAGACGCCCGATTATGCCATGGGCAACGCCATGTGGCCCTCGGGTAACGCCGTCGTGAACTTCCTGACGAGACTCTAGCAGATGTAGGAAACTCTTAACGGGTGCATGTGGTTCTGTTCTGTAAGTAAGGCTCTGACGAATCGTTACGAGGGCTGCTTGGAGGACATGAAAATACTGTATATTATGGTATGTTTGGGTTTCCTCGGTGCGTTGCCGCTATCACCTTTTTGGAGAGGCCATCCCATAGGTCTCTTTGGTGTTTAAGGGTCCGCTGTAAAGCCGCCCGTGCACACTGATGTCACCGGGCACATTTTCCTGCTTGCCGTCGGAGCTGTCCCCCTGGCACACGGAGGTGCGCGGCGCTTGGCTTGCCGGCGGGGAGGTGACAGCGTCTCCCAGGTAGCGGCTCCCGTCTGCGCTGCTGTCAGTGGCCGCCAGTTGCAGCCTTGGTCGGCCGTCTCTGCGGTGTCTGTTTTGCGGGGAAGCGGGTGACAGGGGACCAGGGTCCGTGGGGAGAGACTCCGCTTCACTCTTCTCCTGCAGCTGCCTGCTACTCTCTCCTGTGTGGATTTTTTTTATTCTTTTTTTTCCCAATAGAGAAGTTGCCTTCCTGAAACTTTTCCCGTGATTCTATTGTGCGAAGTCCCTATCGCCGCCTAATTCCTCAGCAGCGCGATAAAGCGCAATAAGGCAAAGTCAGGATTTTAAAAAGAGGACATTTCTGCAGTGACCCGAGAGTCGCACAGGGTCATCAAATGAGTAAAACCTCTGTAATTATGCAGGGTTTAATTTAGTGCCGTGGATATTTCGGAAGGGTCAAACTTTTAAAGGGTACACTTTTGTCTGCTTGCAGAAAGTATGTCAGGTTTCAAAGGGGGGAGGGATTTAGGCCTTTTGCCGAGTCAGCGAGACTATTTGGAGTGCGGGGCTCATTTCATACTGTTTATGTTTCAATTGGAGGGCAAGGCACGCAAAAGATATTCGTCCATCTCTCTCCCCCTGTCTCTCTCTCCGCTCGTTCCCTCTTTAAAGGCGGCAAGGGGCGAAGGTTTTCTGTTTTATTATTGACGCAGAGGCGCGGTGGAACCGTGGTGCTGTCCCGCCGAGGTCACGAAGACCTCAGGAGTCGCCGCCGTCGTCTGCAGGTTGCCCTCATCTATAATTCAGAAGGTTACGGGCGCCGAGCTGAAGCGAGGTGGAGACTTTCCTCAGAGGGACACTTTGCTCACGCTTCTGCTTTGGCGGGGAAGGAGCACATCCACGGCACCGTGTTACACACCCATGACCGGTCTCGGCGTTGCGAAGGCCCACGCCCGCAGCCTTAATCACCAGGGAAACGCTGAATGATATATAAACAAGAAATGGTGTAATATGTTGACCGGGAATAAAGAGGCAATAGACTCAGACCTCAAAGAAGTCATCTTATCATCAAAAGCAGCTCCTCCAGGCAGTGTGATGACTCAGTGGTTTGATTCCTCTAAAAACACATTATTTGTAAACAAAACATGGTACTACGTGTGATGAATGAACTCATTCTTGAACTGGGCAAACCAGCATAGTTATAAACGTGGGGAGACGTCGACTTTCGGGGCGATGATGGGGCGGCCCTGCTTCCACTCCCCACATTTTAGCCATTTGTTTTTTTTTCTTCCCCCTCTTCACAGTTTACAGTTTACATCTCCTGTGCGACAGGTCGCCCTAGTCCTTCTGCTAGCGTCTGAGAACATATTCTTGTAGATGCAGGGCCGTGGCGGTGCTCAAAGTGGGTGTGAAATGGTGCCTTTTAATTGGCAGACAGTTTCACGGTTAGCCAGATTGTGCCACCGCCTCACACGGTAAAACTGTCAGTGTTTCCTCACCTAGAGGAGTCCGGCCCCTGCGTGATCTGCCTGCTGGTGGGGGATGTCTGTGGGCTTTGTCGCTAAACGGATGCTTTTGTGCCTTGCGCTCTCCTTCCAGCTCGTCGTTAAGACACTCATCCCTGGGCTCCTCTACGGCCAAAGTGTGCTTGGTGTGTGGAGACGAGGCCTCAGGATGTCACTACGGCGTCGTCACATGTGGCAGCTGCAAGGTCTTCTTCAAGAGAGCCGTGGAAGGTAAGACATACCCGTTCTCCTCGTAGTCTCCGTCAGCCTGGCCTCTCCCGGGCCGCCGTCCCCTCCTACTAACCAGGGTGTGCCGTGCTCCTTAACCGACCGGCGAGCCCAGCTGGTTTTAAAAGGACCCATATGTCTGTTTCTCTCAAGGGCAAAGAGATGGCTCAATCTTTATCCCGTCAAGTAGTCAGATCATTTCATTATGTCATTAGAGCTCTGGGTGGAATGAGAACTTTCCGGTTTCCTGAGCTGCCCCCGGGTGTCCTTATTGACCACCACAGGCTCCTCAGGGCTTTTTTTACACAGTGAGATTGGCCCCGCCCCCATATGTACTAGCCCCACCCCCTGGTGTCACATGACCCGTGGTTGGAATTGGGGCATGCTGCTGAGGCATGCATGGCAGGAGGGGAAACGGGAGCGTCTTTGGAGGAAACTATGGTTTTAAATGTTGTTCCTGAATCAATTCGCATTCATTATGGAAATAAATGTAAGGTTTGAGTCCCGGAGTGCAGTCTCAGGGGACTGGTGTGTGGTAGGTCCAGCCTGTCTTTAAAAGCAGAATTCTAAAACCTCAAGCATGGCGCTCGGCTCACGGCTGGGCTCCCAACCGTGAAGCTGCGACCAAACACCGGGGAGCTGAGAACAGCTGGAGGCGCGGAAAAAGCAGGAGAGCAGCATGCGGTGGCCGGCTCCAAACCCGCCTTTCCGTCACCTTCCGAAAGTGCAGCTGTGCCATTTGGAGAAACGCGAGCAGGTTTTGAGGGAACCTTCTCCAAGGTTCCTCAAGCTGCCTGTATTCCACACCGCAGCTGCCAAAATTCTTCTATATGCATTTATTCTTTCAGCTATCCATGCTTTTTTTTTTTATGCGTGATTAAAATGTTGGAAGAGAAACAAGTGGTCAGATGATTAAGTGCTTCATCCATTTTTTTTTCCCATGCTCGGCCAAACGTATATAATGACCGTCTGTGTCCTTGCGCCGAATAAACCCGAGATTTCATAATCTGTTTTTCATTTCTGAGTGTTACTTGCAGCCTCTCGGCTAATTAATTTAGCAAAGTGTCTGAATTCGCGACGGCATTTAAGACGGCATAAACATGCGCGCAGACGAAAAAGTCTCCGCGATCCGGCTTCCAACAGTCAACCAGGTCGCTGTGATTTATGTCAGCACTGGGTCATGTGTTTGCTTCATAACTGTTTCGGGAGGAACGATTGAGTCGTACGTTGATGCTAATTGCACTTGCGTGCTCCTTTTGTGATTTTCGTCGGAGCGCAGAGCCCTCGGCACACGTGACACAATCCCACGCCGAGTCTGTGTAGGGCGATTCATCCAGGCCGGACGGTTCTGTGCAGATGGGGCCAGGCTTTCTGTGTGAAGCTGATTGATCATAAATATCGTCACTCCGCCATCATTGGGCGTCTGTGCTCCTGTAGCATAAACTCCTGGTAATATACTAATCAGCCAAGCTTCCCCCAGTCACTGTAACTTTAGGAAGATTCTACAAATCCATGTTAACTAGCAAGCTTTCCATGTACCTTTGTAGTTAAGTTTCTTTAACGGCGGAAAGTCATCTGCAGCTAAATGGATAAGGAGACCAGAGGATTGTATTGATTTATTGAATTTGGTCAGTGCATATATCTTTATTTGATTTAATTTCTTCTCCTGGTACTGTTTTTGCCTGTCATGGTTTTTTTTTACCATGAAATATGCATCAAGCCATCATAAAACCATTTGTCTCCGTCCCGTGGCGCGGGCGAGCAGAAGTGCTTGCTCATCTCACCGTGCGATGTCACGTCATCAAACGTGGCGCGGGTGAGTAATGAGTGGGGAGGGGGGAAGGAATGCGAGGACGGGGGCCAGATCTGCGGAGTGAAATTCAGCCCGTCGCCCGTGGAAATGGCAGAATACGCGGGACGTCTCCGCCGGCTTCAAAGGCACGCTGCTTCCAGAGGAATGAGCAATGCTGGGACCTGTCAGTCGCTCTTTCCCCAAGATGTCCCGATTCCAGACAGAGAGAAGACTCTTTTCAGTAACGTAGGGGCTTGACCATGTGCCCTAACTTAAGCGTTAAGTGTCCTTACTGGGGCTGGCACTCTGGTGTGTGACCTCCTCATAGGCCCAAGTTAGTAGATCCACCCGTGGAAGGTACGCCGAGGAAAGAGCACTAAGCTAATTTGAGTAGCTTTTTGTGACCATGATCACCACGGGGCCTTGTGGGAGCTTCCTGTCAGCCTGTATCCTGTTTGGGTGGATCTTTACTGGGAAGGTGCTGTTGTGGGACATTGAAACAAAAGCAATTCATATATATGAAACACTGATGCACGGGAATTTGCCACAATTTGCACTCGCAGGACAAGTTTTGATTGTGCGCTTTTTTTGGCTTCGTTGTTTCAAAGTACAAAACCCAGTGGGTGCAGACAACGCTTTCTGGAATTGGATAGATGTAACATTGTGGAAATAATGTTTTTGATGATCTGTATCTTAACGGACAGTTACTGAGCGTTGCTGGTTTAGAATCACTGGCAGTTACAGTTTGGTGCAGAATCTATTCATTGTTAAGCTAAACAAGGTTGTGAGTGGGGGGGAGGTTGGGGGGGGGGTACCAAGATCCAGGGGTAATTAAACATCCCCATTTGTCTGTACTTCCGAATGCCCCAGGCAAAGGGCATTTTTGTAGCAGTCCCTATGGATTCATGCAGGATTAAGTAACAATTGTTCATGAACCATTCTAACCCTACAGCTAGCATAATGTAAAGTCAAACTCTATTATGTAACACTGTATTATTTTAGCAGTATGCTTTGGTTGTTTTTGTCTAGTAAACCTCTATCCACATTCAGTGTATTCTCATTTGTAAAAAATACAGGGTAAAATTCAAAAAGTGAAGAAAATGTCGATAATAATGTCAATAATTTATACATGATGAAAATGAGGAGTTTTACACTCTGGTTTATGTTCACCAGAGTGTAGTGCAAGACAAACAATGGCAGCTGAAAGAGAGTCTCCAGTTAGAGACTATTTGAATATATGGCAAATCCAGTGCTAAATAATAGGTTATAAATATGGGTGTATAGTAGCTGGTGTACGGCCTTCCGACACTGCGGCATTCCGTTCTTCTTTCATTCGTTAAAATTAGATTCTGCTGGGTGAAGGAACCTGTACCAGAACAGCAGGCATGTTAAGCACACCATATACCTGCAAATATATTTTTATGTACGTAGGATCGTTTGGCAATGTTGCAGCGCACAGAACCTCTAGGTTATTTACTGCGATTGCACATGGCGGACATTCTTATGCGAAAAATCATTCTGTTTTTTTGCTAAAAATACTATACGTGCGCCCGGTAGAGTGGACATTTAGCCCACGCTCTCATGCACATTTTTTTTCTTAACAAGAGACTTTCCCCTGAAGGTCAGCGTCACCGTCAGTACTGTGCGTTATCGCCATGTCAGCCAGACAGCATCTCCTCTTAACCTAGCATTTTTGCTTCACGTTTTCCTGTACGTGCTCACTCCTGCGCTTTAGGCCGTCCCTCGGTTCCGGGCAAAAGGGCCCGCCACCGGACACGAAGCACACAGCTAACGGATAGATGTCGCCTCTTCTGCCTCAAGCTTCCCAGAGTCGCTCAGATCCTGGGCTGCTTGAATGGCGCGGCGCAGATGACAGCGGCGTGAGGGCGTGTTATTATTTTTTTTCACACAGGCCCCCTCCCGCCAGTAGAATGGCGGATGGGGGTGTGCAAATTAGCCATGTGCGTGAGAGGCGTGGAGGCAGGCATCATTCAGGACGAGCAGGCCCTCAATGTTGTGCAAGTGTAATACCCGGCATTGCTTCTTCCTCGACTCCTTTTCGCTGGGCCTTGGTTTGTAAACCGTAGGTTTACCGCGGTGTGTCGTCCTTATGAGGAAATGAGACCAGCTTGTGCTGGGAGAAAGGTGGAAGTAGCTCTTCCGTCGCTCTCCGCGGGGCTCGGTATTTTCATGGCGACAGAGGGACCCTTTCGGCCGCGAGGCGTCGCTTTTCGGGCCGATTTGGGCTGCAGCTGTTGGAGCCTCGCGACCTTCGGGGTGAGTGGGGAGTGCAGGGGCGACCGGGCAGGTTAGCTGGGTCTGGACGGCGCCCGGTCCCTGCAGTCTCCACTGGAGCTGCCGCACAGCGGGTCACCTGGTTTGCGGGCCAGAACATCAAGAGGTCAAAAAGCACCCAAACGGTGTTCTGCCCCTGTGACTATACCATTTTGTCCCACCTCCGCTCTGCACACCGCAGAAGCCATCTGGGTGACCTCCACAGTCATCCCATAGACTCTGTGGAGTCACTGACCTTCCCCTGAGCCTACAGAAAGCAGTGTCCATTTTTGGTGATAATTACAAAGCGGAGGGGCCGGATTGCTGTGTCCGCGTCCTTAACTTTCGCCGGCCTTAAATGACCGATTGTGCCCTTGGTGCTAATGTTTTAATTATCTGTCATCTTTTCTGGCTGCTTGACGACAGCTTCAGTCTCCCGACAGAAACGCAAATCGCGGGGAGGCTTTCAGGATATCCCCTTTGCGCACGGGCGAACGTGCAGATTTTCCGGCACTGTGCAGAAGTCAGATCGTCTCCCTGTTTATATGGTCATTTATCGCGCTGTCTGTTTTGTCTAAAAAGGCAGAATCTAATCTAGCAGAATCCCCACTAAGTGCTGCTTCTTGCCAACAGACTGGTATACAAGGGAAAGGTGCTCTTTCTTTTACGAGCTAATGACAGATTTGCTAATAGACATGCGGTTGTGGTTTTAATCCCTTGCAGTGACTTATGAGCCAATCAGGTTTTCTTTCTTGCATAACAGCTACCATTAAAAATTGATGGATTTCTGTTTTTCTTTTTTTTTTTTTTTTTGCCGTAAGGCAATACAATGTAAACAGCGTAATGAAAGGAAGTTGTATGTTTGTTTTGGGCTTTATCTCAGCAATGACAAACATTCGTCTGCTGTAATTACCGCGCAGTTGTGGCGCAAAAGAAATACGAACTTTCAGTCGGAACAATCGGAACTGTTATTATGGGGCGGCAGAGTTTGCGTGTGGGTTCATGCATCGCTTAGCTGCTGACACATTGCGACGGTACTCGTACACCTAGACTTTCCTTCTGCGCCCCGGATATTTGCTTCGTTTCGGCTGCCAAAACATCATGTGACGTGGATGTCGAACACCTGGGGCGGACTCTCATAGAGTGGTCCTCGACTGTGTTCAGCCAATGGATAAGCTGTGTACTACCATGTCGGTCAGTGAGCCAGCCAATGAGGCGGAGGAGGCTTGGCTGGTATTAGCCAACTGTGAGCTTTTGCAGAGCATCTGATCTAATCAGAGCTACATCCTTCCAGGTCAGGGAGTGATGAATCAGGAGGATTGCAGCCATTCCTAGAGATGGTACATAACTTCAGCCAGCCTCCTATCTTTGATGTGTAAGTTCAGATTTACTTGCTTATTACTCGTTCCAACACTCCTATATAAGACCCTCCATGGCTCAGTTGGCTCTGTGTGGATTTTCTGAAATCGTGCTCTGGAAGGATTTTGATTTTTCCTTCCCATAAATCGACTCCTACTTCCACCCACATCACACACACACACACACACACACACACACACACACTTTTTATATAAAACTGTTTGCCCTTGTTGGGACAGTTTTTTTGTTCCCAGCATCAAATAACTAGTTTTTATCACATTTTGGGGGACATTTGTACCACAGAATGTAATGTATTCCTGACCACACATGCACACACAGTAGGATTCCAGGCGATTGTGTAACAGTGAGAATTGTAATCCTGCTAAAACATCATGAGGTTAAGATGGAATAGTTGGGAGGGGTCAGAATGGAGGGCCGTGCTAGCAGCTAATTCTCTGTTCGCATTCAAGATGTGTAACTTGGTGCTCTGGTGGTTGCAGACCATCAATGGTGGTGGGTATGGAGCTTCTAGAATGGGATACTTAATAGAGCAGAAAGGAATTCCACCACTTTGTGTTTCCTTTCACATTTGTGTGTTTACTTTTTGCAGATGTTTATTCCCTTTGTTCTCACAGTCCACATATTCATATCTTTGTGGGGACCATCCATGCATTTCTATGGGGGGGGGGGGGGATACCCTAATCCCAACAATGACAACCCTAACCCAACCCTAAACCTAACCATAAGCAACCAAACAAGATGCCCTTTCAGTTTTTTTGATTGCATTTGCAGATTTTTATAAGATTGAAAAAAATGTCCCGACAAAGTTATAGGATTTTAACACATTCTGGGGAAACCTGGTCCCCACAATGTATTAATTACAGAAGTTCCAAAGTCGACAGAGTGACTGGAATTTGGTCCAGTGAGCACAATGTTGGGACCTTCACGCAGACAGTGGGGTGTCCGCCGGAAACGTGAGCGGGAGTCGAGATTGCAGATCTGAGCCGACGTGAAGCCGCTCTCGCTTTTGAAATGTGTCCAGCGGGTCAGCATGTCGGCCCTGTCACAACCCGCCATGGTTCTGGCTGCGGTGCTGCTCTGACCCGCCCATTATGCTGCAATTCCGACGTTGTCACCGAAAAATCCCGAGGCACGTGAAATGGGACCGGTCCCTCCAGATGAATATTTTCTCCCAGTAGGACCGTGAAACATCCTGTGGCCCTCCCCAAGCCCACATTGCCAAAAGCACCACGTCACTGAGCAGAAGTAGCCCCCGTTCGGAACGCCTCACGTGACACTATTATGACCTCAGTCATCCACACGCACGTGTCAGTTACGCCTCAGTCTGCAGCTTGGAAGAATAAATCAGCATTCAGCATTTAAAAACTTTGCAACTATCAAAGTATTTAGCACACAAAATGCATTTCATTTTTTCAAGATGCAGAGTGCTTCTCCACCTCCTACCTTATATTAAAATGCTATTTAAAGCTCCGGCTCACTTGACGTTTTGTATACAAATCCGCGGAAGTAAATAAATAAGCAGGTCCTGTGACATTTGGCAACCAGTTCAGAGAATTAGCGACTGGTTCAGCAGTTCAAGTGAAGCGCTCATAGATGAATCCGTACAAAAGTGACCACTTATCTGCAGGTCCCTCCTTTGCTGCCGAGGGGGAAAATAGGCTTGCTTGGGACATGGAACGATTCCTGCTTGTGTAATTGCCCTGGACAATAATTAACCGCATTCATGGGAATGGAACGGTCCTTTAGTGGAAGGGGCCGTCAAGTTATCTGAATTGACTTTGCTCTGATCAGAATGCAGTCTGGCATCGCGCTTTCTGCGTGCAGTTTACTGTTTTTTAGAGCAAGAAAAATAGGCTTATGTAATGGTCACGTGACTTCGCCAGAAATAGTGACTGAGCTGCAGCTGCCGTTGCTCCTTCTGCCGTCGTTTGGCTCCTGGAAGCTCCCAGACAGATCCGTTGCGCATTCAAGAACTTCTCTTGTTTCCAGCCATGGTCCCTTTCAGTCAAAATAAGGGGAATTAGCAAGCGGTGGGGTTTGGACTGGGTGTGGGGTGTATGGGGAGGGAGGGGGGGGGTGTCAGTGTACAAATACACGAGACTGTGTAAAATGTTTTACCTCTGCAGGCGCGGGGCACGGGAGAGCGGAGGGCACTGTGTGTCTGATGTGGGCTCGGGCCCAAGGAATGCGTGGGCGTGCCGCTCACGGGCCTCGTGGAGTTACTGGAGCAGAACGGGGCCTGAAATGAGAGATCATTCCGTTAGCTTCCGGCTAGGTGAGCGGGGGGTGGAGGGGAGATGTGACAGGAATTGGCGAAACTGTGCTCCTAAAGCATCGGTCGACGCTTATTATTTATGCGACGTGCCGTCGCGGCAGAGCCTGCGCTGCTGCACGCGCAAGCACCCATGCTGTTAGCACGCTATCAGGAACTTTGAGAGGATCCTTAAAGTTCACGCGTGATTTTTCATTTTGAGTTTCTGTTCCTTTTTCCGGGTTTTGCACCCCGTCATCAGTCGAGTGGCTCCGGAGGATTATTCTTTCCAGTGACTCTCTTCATAATGTTATTTCATTTTAATAAACTGCTGTCATCAACAGGTCATCGTGGCCTTCTGTGCTTAATGTACTTAAAACGGAGTGTTCCAGAATGCACACTTCCGCTGTTATACAGATTTACACTTTCCACCTTCCCCGTGTGCTGTTTTATTTCTGATTTGTATGCCTCACTGTGCTCCCATGTTTTATCATTTATTTTACCCCCATATTATTGCCCTTCTGCCCCCCCCACAGGTCAGCACAACTACCTGTGCGCTGGAAGAAATGACTGCATCATCGACAAGATCCGGAGGAAAAATTGCCCGGCATGCAGAGTACGCAAATGTCTGCAGGCTGGGATGAATTTAGGAGGTGAGGAACAGAAGCCCATTTTTCCATTTCTGTGAGAATCTATGGCCTTTCTAGGCCAGAATATGAAAATAATATGCTGGCTAAACTGGGGATGCCAACAGAGTGACTGGTCATTAGCAGAACGAGGAATCTGGTGCATCCGAAAGATGTAACACTGATCGTTTGCCCCTGGCATGGTGTGACAGGAAAGTGGACCCCACTGAAATAGCTGCTGCTTAAATGACTCTTCCTCAGTAACTTTGGTTGCAATGGACCAAGTAGCTGTTACTGCAACACAGTTTGATGCATGACACTTCATGACTGTTTGGCTTTTTTGATGACGTGTGAATGTTTTGTTTGAGTTGTTTGTTGCCAACCGAGCCCTTATTCGGCAGTACAGCAAACCTGATTGGTGTCCAATTAAGCACAGGACTCAGGAACTGGGCCCAATTGTCAAATTGGAATTTCAGCGCGGTCACTTGACCGGAATCTTCGCCAATGCCGAACCCACAACCGCGTGTATCAGTCACGCGGGTTAAACTGGTATAATCAGGTTACGATTCTCTAGCTGAATCGCAGGCGTGATACGTAATATCCATTGTTTGCTTGAGCGAAAACCCTTGGCAGCACATGATTGGTCAGGGCTGGAAGCTGAGGGACCAATCATCTGTTGCGCACGGGAGCGATTAGCCCTAAGCGCAGTGCTAATGCCCGGGCGGGACACGGACCGTGTGGCTCGGTCGCCCAAGGTCACGGCAGCCTAGTTGGAAGCCAGCAGGTTTCCAGACCGTGTAAGACGTCCTCGAAACTGACCACACCCAGCAGTGGTGTGGGGGGGGGGGGGGGGGGGGGGGGGGGGGGGGGGGGGGGGGGGGGGGGGGGGGGGGGGGGGGGGGGGGGG
>JABFDZ020000087.1:1604553-1621866 GCA_019775955.2 Pollimyrus isidori | reverse complement strand
CACCCCGTCCCTCTCGCCCAGCACCCCGTCCCTCTCGCCCAGCACCCCGTCCCTCTCGCCCAGCACCCCGTCCCTCTGGCCCCCATAAGAGCGGCCAGTGACACGTAGCCATGAACAGATTCCTGGCAAGTCTTCCGTGCCCAAACACGGATCGGCGAGGGAATGAGCAGAGTCTCCCTCCGGTGTTTGCGCCAAACCAATTCTCACACGCCGCCACAGCAGGTCGTACGTAAACAGACGCGAGAGGCTACCCCCCCTCACCCACCCCGCCCCCGCAGGTGGCCTCAGATGAACCCACAGAGGATTCCAGAGCACCACCGTACTACTGGGGGGGGGAGTATTGTCATTAAAGAGCCAGGCCCGTCACCTTGCAGTTACAGGCTCTCGTCTCAGCCAGGTCACGGCGCAGCTTTGGCGCCGAGACCATATATGCTGAATGACTTCAGCGCGAGACCCGGCGTGTCGCGTGTCGTTCTACTCGAGTACATCGTGCCCGGCGACGACGTCCGGCCGACTTCAGCGTTGGCACAGCCGCTCACGTTGCCTTCTCTTCCTGCAGGTTTCCGAAGTCTGCCCATCGAGGACCAGATCACCCTCATCCAGTACTCCTGGATGTGCCTGTCCTCCTTTGCGCTCAGCTGGCGATCCTACAAACACACCAATGGCCAGATGCTTTACTTCGCCCCGGATCTGATTTTCAATGAGTAAGCCTCAATGAGCCTCCCCATCCCTGAGCATGGATGCATGTGCGTCTCTGTGTTCGTTTCACCCGCATCAGCTGCACAGGATTTTGCCCGCGTGGTTAAATCTGTCCCTATCCCACGATCTCCTCAGAGCGTTGAATTGAGAGTGAGTGGAAAACTCAAAAGCTGCGGGCCTGTTTTCTTGACGGCAGAGATTGTTACCATAATGGGCTTATTGTCCCTGAAAAAGGAAGTGATTACACAGAAGTATTGTTCCTCAGTTATGCACACTCGATCAAAGAGCAGCGCGGGGCGAATACAATGGAGGATCTGCAGTTTATTTGACCAGAAAACACTGGAGTCTGAACTATGAAGCAGCGTTTCACAGCCCTGTGGGAGATACATTACGGCCTGTCCGCATCGGGCTAATGGAGATGAAAGTTAAAGGAAGCAAGAAGTGACCCCTACAGGCCACTCGATGAGATGCACGAGACGTGAAACAGCCCATGAAGCTCACAGATGAGCACTTGATCGCCAGCCTGGTCTGTGCCATATCACAGTTAGAAAATTAGTCAGCTGATGGTCCTTTGGCTGAAGGTTTTTTTTTTTCTCTCTCTATTTTTTGGACAACTCTTTAAACCAGTTAGCCTCAAGCTCTGCCTTACAAATCCAGAGATGGGGAGGGTTTGAACTTTACCCCTGCGATATGTGTGTGAGATGGTTACACAAATAGGCAGCCAGGTGAATCGGTGCCTCTAAATTGCCCATAGTGTTTTGTGTGTGTGTGTGTGTGTGGGTGTGTGGGTGGTGTATGTTAGCCCTGCTATGGACTGACATCCCATTCAGGCTGTTTCTTCCATCTCTGTTGTCCCCCAAGACCCCTCGAAGATGGTGGATGCTTCCTCTGTTTAATGCTCAGGGAATATGTGTTATTCTTCCTTTAAATTACTTCAGCTTATGCCGGCCTCCACAGAGCAGCGTGCAGGTCCTGCATGACCACCAGCTGAACAGCTCCGGCTGATTTAGGGCCTTTGTTGGTTGAAAAACCAGGTCGCCGTGTGTCACCTCTGCCATCACGGCAGTGAGGGAGTCACGTGGCGTAGGCCGGGGACGTGGAGCCTTATTCTGACATCTGACTGATCGGCGATTCTGCCTTGTGCTGAGGAGCCTGCTTACAGCGGGACTTATCTCTGAAGGTGCCGACTTTACACAAGACTGGTTCCCTCAGCCAAGTAGAAATAGCTAACGGGAAATAAATAGCATGAAAGAGGCCTGGATGGCTTGATGTTTTAATCTGGCACAACGATTAAAAGAACCCATTTGGGAACTTTTGTGGCTATTCGTGTGTGTCTTCTGAGGAAGTCTAGTGGTCCTTCCTTACGGCGCCAAGGGACGGGTTTGAATTTTGCCCCCGTTTGCTCCCCCCACGCTGACTTGTCGCCGTTCCCCCCGCACCGATCTGACTTCCCGGCTCGTCCCTGTAGCCGCCACATGACGCCGAATCTGCCATAGCAACGCGGGTGGCTGCCAGCAGAAGGCAGGCTAGCTGTCGACCGCTCTGCCGTGGTCGGCAGGACCCGGGTGCTCGTATGCAGCCCCCTGAGCAGTGCCGCCGGCTCTGACACCCGCGCTGGATACGAGAAGCTCCCTCCTGGAAGGCCGTCTGAGCTGCCGCATCTGGTCCCGTCCGCTCGCTTTCTTCCCGAGAGCCGACAGGAAGACCCTTCACAATGAGCCCCTTGCCAGATGTTGCTCCAAGTGGAGAGTGTCAGGATGCTCGGGGAATCGAGGGGCCCGCGCGTTCTGGGTCAGCCCTTCGGGGGGGGGGGGGCTTCGGCGAGCCCCGGAAAAGTTAATCACGCGACGTTCAGCTAAGGGCTACCTGAGTGAAATCCTGATGATCACAGAGTAACAAGTTCTTGAGGCGGTAAAGCCTGCGATATCGGGCGAGGTGGCGGGATTAACGTGCCCGGTGTGCTTCCGTGGGGCGTGCAGTCGCGGTATAGCTGCTTCCAGAAAGGTGTTATTTTCAAATCTCCATCCAAAATAAGCGGGCATATAAATATAGAGATTAGTAAACGCCGCAGTGTAATTATCCGTTTTCATGTGCGTGCCCCCGCAGAGAGAAGAATTATGAAGTAATATGGCTAATTAAGGAACGGAAACTTGTAAACAGGACATTTGGGCAAGGAGAACGCTTGTTCACAAACACCTTGGGAGCGGCTGTTTGCACATATAACGCTGTGTATGTGCCGCATAGGGGTCAGATATGAATGTGGCCACCCCTCTCGCCACCCTCCCCCCAGGCCTTGATTAATTGATTATTTTGCAGTCGACATTGCAGGGATGAGGCGCGTGGGCATCCAGGGCGCCTCCGCCCCCCCAGATTTGCGCCATCTGCCGCGTGAGCGTTAATTAGCCGTCTGGTGACCGCGGCCCTTTGCTGCTTGTCGCTCTGAGATGGAGAACTGCGCGTGGCCGCTGGACACTACAACCGGACGGCTTTGATTACCACGCCGGCTGGCCTTGGCGCGAGAGTTTGGTAGGGGTGTGTGTGTGTGTGTGTGTGTGTGGGGTCGAAGTAGTTCCTCTGATTGCAATCAGATCTGGCCGATCTCACACTGGAACCACACTGATGTCACCCTAACTCCCCCCCCCCCCCCCCCCTCCCATGCACCCTTGCAGGGAGCGCATGCAGCAGTCGGCCATGTACGACCTGTGCCTAGGCATGCGGCAGGTCAGCCAGGATTTCATGCGGCTGCAGCTGACCTATGACGAGTACCTGGCCATGAAAGTGCTTCTGCTGCTCAGCACCGGTGAGTGATCCCACCCCTTTTTCCGTGACCCCGCCCTTGTCTTCCTCCTGCCCACCCGCGATGGCCATAATCTTCTTCGCGTTTTGTGCAGCCTCAGAGAGAGGCGCGAGGTCTATTTAAATAGAGTTGCCCTATGATCAGTTAAGGCTGAGTCCCGTTAACAGGTCCCATGTGTATTTGCATAGCTGAACGGGGAAAAGAAAAAAAAAAAAAACCATTGTCACCTGACATCCAAAAGTGCTCGGTAATGACCACGGTAACAAGCTGAAGTGCCTGCAAACTGCTGGGGGTGGGAAAATGACGCCGCGCACTCGACTGGGCCAGCAGGGAGCAGCGCGGTTAAAGATACGGCGTGACCCCACGTCCCGCTGAGTGCCGCCATGGCGGATCTCCCAAGATGCACCTGTGCACGACAGCGCACAGCGGGCAGCCCGCTGACAGGCGCGAGAGTTGGAGATCTTCCGCAGCTCCTTGACATTTGTTTGTGAGCAGGAACAAGATAAGTATGGACAGAGAGATGTGTGGAGCGTGGCTCTGCGGGGTTTGGAGGGGTCCACCACAGCGGAATGGGGTGGGACCAGGCCACTGTCTCTGGGAGGAAAAAAAATGAGATGTCTTGAGATGTGGAAATATTTATCTCAGTCACTATACCTTCAGCGAGGTACATGTTTGCCTCTGGCAAAGATGGCTACTGCTTCCACCGTGTCCTTGTCTTCCAAGCAGATTGGGGTGCAATGTTTACGCAGGAAGATGCTGGAATTTACGTATTGTGTGTGTGTGTGTGTGTGTGTGTGTGTGTGTGTGTGTGTGTGTGTGCGCGCGTGTGTTTGTGTGTGTGCACTCATTTAAGTGAGTTTGGACTGATACTTCAGGATGGATTGAGACTTTTTTCCCAGTCCTTTGGGGTTTCTTGTCTGTTCATCCCCAGTTGGATGTAAAACCTCTTAAATGTCCTTGGAGAAACAAAAAACTTAAGTTACCTAAATGTGAAGCTATAGGTCTTGCCCGGCAGTTAGTGTTTACAGGCCAAAGCTCGCCTATGTGACATAGCAGTTTGTAGTGTTCATTCGTGGTACCTTTACGGCTCTTTATTAAAAGCAGTGTTTATCTGTGCGTTTTGGTTTGCCCCGCATCAAACGGGTGGGTGCTGGGCTTCATGTGCAGCCTGGTGACGGCCTTGCAGGCCTCAGGTTCTCCTCCAGGAGGCCCCGGGTTCCCTGAGACGCGACATCAGAATCAGAAGCAGGAGGCAGGCCGGTTCAGGGAGGGCTACCTGTCATGGGGATCTCGGGGGAATCTCAGCTCCGCCGCGTGTCAGACATTTTGAGTATGGATGCTGCCCCCCCCCTCCCAGGGTCCTTGGGCTCTGTCACCATGCCGGGCCTCAGTGGCTTCTCTTATAGAGCGACTCACAGTGCCCCCTGTCTCTTCTTGGTACCACCCCTGAGCGGCCAGTAAGCAGCTACTCCCCAGGTTTCAAATATATTTCCAGCGTGAGTTCCTCATACTTATTTTGTCCTTTAATGTTTCATAAAACTCACTGAAGTGTCTTAGGGAGGTTTATTACACAATTAATTTATTGGCTGTTTAGTCTTGTTGTGCTGTTTTTTTTTTGTTTTTTTTTTTTTGCTCGTTCTGTGGTTGTTCTCATCTGTTTTTATTTTTTCCCTCCCTTTAGTCTCCGTAATTCTTTTGTTTTTCTTTTACCCAGAATTTCCCGCTTACAGATGATTATGAGGTTCCTCCACATATTGCCGTTTTTATTGACTATTTCATCTGTCAGGAGTCATTAGTTTTTTTTGTTTTTTTTTTACGGGAAGTTTTCTTTGAGAGCCAGACAGGAAGTGAAAGATGTTTGAGCCCGCAGGCTACAATTGCTGCATTTAGAGAGCAGAGCTGCCCTTTTGACCTTGGCTGGACCTTCACCCGGCCATTGTGAAACCTCATTTCCGACGAATGCATATATCTAGCTAAGGACAAATTCACGACGTCCGAGACACCAGGCTACACAGTCAGAAGTTAGATTTAAAGGGCAGGAATCCTAAACAGCATATTCTCTGTGGCTTTTGGACGGAGCCACACATTATAAACCATGATTTAGGCACTTCTTTCAGAAATAAACGTCCTTTAATGCACATTCCTGACTCGATTTCCCATGCACAGTACAGTCTACGAGGCTGCCGCCTTCTGCCGAAAATGCCACGTTGACGAAAAAAAAAAAAACCTATCTAGCAGGTCTGCGTACGGTAACCGAATTCTTGCTATAAAAAAAAGAAAAATGGCGTTGCTGTGTGACTTGAGAACTAATTTGCATGAACAAGTGTCGCACACAGATTGGGGCGCGCAGCCTCGCAGCCACATGTCGTACAGATCCTCAGGAGAAGAGGAAGAGTCGCAGGGCCTGTAGAACCACCTTCGCACTCCTACGGGTCAGAATTTAGCCGCTTTTCTGGATTGATCGCAAAATTTTGTCTGGGATACTTTTGCCAGTTAAACTGTACTCGAGCAACAGCCCCGATGCAAGAGGCCACGTTGGGGAGAGGCCCCAGGCACGCCAAAGTGAGCTGAATGTGGAAACGTCATAGCAGGTCAATGACATATATTCTTAAATCCTTTAAGATGACGAAAACCTCATCCCTTATCCCATTGGTCGGTTATTATTGAACAGTCCGCCCTCTAGCAAGATGAAGTCATTCAGTTGAAACATGCATTTTTTTCATACATGAAAATGGTCAATACTTACACTCTTTTCTATTATATTTTATGTTTATGTGTTGAATGCAAATTGAAAGCTCTAGTAGCGTTTTAGTAGTTTTCTCTGATGGTAACATTCCACGACGGTGGGCCTCAGTCCTTTATGAGAGCTTCTTTTACAAAGTAGCAACACTGTATTAGGACATTATGCTGATCGGGGTGGGAAAGGGGGCTTGATAGATTTTTCTGACAGGGTGCCGCGATTGACTGGCAATGTCTTGGAGATCGACTGGTTGGCAACCACTGTTCTCAGATACTCACCAGGTCATGTGACAGGATTACAAAATATTCCGCTGATGATATCGGTGTTAAAAGTATAATGGGAGCAGTGGGTAGCGAGTCGCCAGGGTAACGTCCGGTGGTAAATTGAGCCATGTGAAGACAGCCAGGCTGAGCTGTGCCTCTAACTGGCAGAGGACCAGTTAGCACCAATTAGCAGGCCAGCACGGCCGGCCTCACCTTGGAGGACCAGTCCTGAAATGCCTAATGAACGCTGTGCAGGTGGCAGACAGGCGTGTTCCCCGGAATGTGGCGGAGTCCTCACGCTGGTTGGGTGCCATTAGCACAGTGCCGTCCTGCTGGACATGGGGCCCGTGGGGGTATTGCCCCCTCCCCTCCCCCGCCCCACCGCAGGGGCGTGTCAGAGGGGCCAATGTACTAAGTATGAATGACGAATGACCTTACATTCAGCACCTTAAACCTTAAATTACCGCGTCGGACAGCAAACTGTCCCAGTAAATGTAACAATGCTGTGAGCGTGAGTCCCGTGTTCTTTGACGACAACAACCACAACAGTATTAATCATAATTATTAATTATTAATCATCACTATTATTATTATTAATGATGATGATGATGGTAATCTAGTCTCTGCAAAAAGTAGACGCAGATTTTCTGGTTTTTTTTTATTGAGAACGATTCAGGAAACCTCTTCTATATCCGGAAGTTTGACATTTAATATTGTTCTGTCGGTGGCTAATGTGAACCCATCTTTCCCCAGCTATGCATTGTAGAAGTTTGTAGCATTAAACCTTAAAGCCAAGGCTCCGAACTGGTTTTCGTTTTAATCTCAAATGCCATTTCAGAAACCTGATAGCTATGCGTTAAGTTAGAGTGAAATATTTTTCTGAATATCATTGAATTGTTTGGCTGCGTTCCAAGGAAGCCTTTATCCTCGGAGGAATAAGGAGTAAGAACATATTAGAGTTTTCCTCTGGACACAGCGTCATTATCGCACTGGTCCTGGCTTCCCTCACGTGCCAAGGACATAATCTTTGCTTCTGATGCCCTTTGCTACATCAGTTGTGATTTTAAACTTTTGTTACACATTCTCATCTTCGTGATCTGTCTGTCAAGGGCATTGCTCTGATTTTTTTTCCAAAGTACTTAAAATATTTTCTATTGCTTGCAGCGCCAGTTAAACCAGAAACTGAAAAATGTAATTAATTACTTTTGAACTGGAGAGATGGTATTTCTAAGAGTGAATGAGCTGTCATTTTATGGTAATAAAGCAATAATATTTGCACTTAAGCGCTTTTTATACTGCCGTTTTGTGTATCAAATGGAAGTAAAACTCAAAGCCGAGCAAATTTTTGATGATTTTAAACAATGTACTAGTGAGTACTTAACTCTTCATTGTTCATTTTTGTTCATTGAGAAGCACCACTCTGTTGTGTTCCATTTTGCACAATTGGTTTTCCTCAATCATTTTTGCAGGTACCATTTTTAGTTTTGTACTTGGGATACACAATTTGTTTGTTTTATTGTGTTTTTATTATTGTTTCATTTTGTTCTCTGGGTCCCACCCATGTAGCTTTCAGCAAGCAATCGATCTAATGCGGCATTAACCATGGGCACAATGCAAGTGCGTTTGAAAAGCTGAATGCAGCTTCACACGTGTGTAGGCCAGATGTCAGCACTGAAGGAGAGGGAGATAAACAGCTCTGTCAAACCTGCCGTGAAAGTAACAAGACGTGCGCCTGTCCTCACAGTTCCCAAAGATGGTTTGAAGAACCAGGCGGCCTTTGAGGAGATGAGGGTCAACTACATCAAGGAGCTGCGGAGGTCAGTAGGAAAGGCCACGAACAACTCGGGCCAGACGTGGCAGCGGTTCTTCCAGTTGACCAAGTTGCTGGACGCCATGCATGACGTGAGTGTGACGCCCCCCGCTGCCCATTTCTGAATTACACGTGTTAAATTGTGTCGTTCATTCAGACAGAACACATCAACTCAGTGCTCGTATCGAACATGTTTCTATAGTACCTCAAATATGCTCGCACTTTTTTGAGTTTTTTGCAAACCCGTTGAGCTTCAGTCTCATCTGTTTCAGAGTAGCATTTTGACCCGTTAATGCATATTTGAATTGCCAATTGTTCGGGGAAAACACATACAGCAGACAATGCGTGCCTTTTATTGCTGCCGGATATACTTCCTGTCGGAAGCGGCTTGATGATAATGACCCAGGCCTTGTGACTTACGGAGGAGCGCGCAGCCTGTGCAGGTCTGTGAAGGCGAGCTCTGTGCACAGAAACGTCGAGCTGTTGAGCAGGGAAGACGCTACTTGGACAGCAGTGGTTGATTCATTAAGATCCTGCTCCCTCGCTATCCCACCCTAAGTGATGAACCATAGTTCTTGCGGAGTATAATGAACCATATGGATATATCTTCTGTCTACACGCCTAAAACCTGTTACGTTTCCGTGGCGAGCGTTCTGATCCGTTTTAAATAGTTAAAAGTTTCTCGCCGGCATTTTCTGAATTTCTGCTTGGGATGATGAACTATTGAGTTCCATCTGCTACTGTTTGTTTACCAGCCGGCATCTGTTTGTTAGTCGGCGTTCGGAAGTGCTTGAATTAAGTCCTGAATGAGAGTTTATTTGAAAGAAGCTTTTGGGCATTTTAGGCCTGTGACCTACTTTTTTAAAATAACAAATGTTGGGGAATAAAGTTGATTTGATCTTAACTTTGTGAGACACGAGATTCAGTCGCTGTGATTTGTGTGTTTTGTAACAGTTGCTGGTACTTTTATAAAAAAATTTTGGTAGCACTGTGAGCAAATAGCCAATCAGTGTGGAAATGTGTAATTTCTGATCATCTCTGTCTCCAGCTGGTGGGAAACCTTCTAGATTTCTGCTTCTACACCTTCCGGGAGTCGCAGGCCCTGAAGGTGGAGTTTCCTGACATGCTGGTGGAGATCATTAGCGACCAGATATCGAAGGTGGAGTCCGGTCTGACGCACACGCTTTACTTTCACAAGAAGTGAAGGAGGGATGGCACTCGGCTCAGAAAATTGGGAGAGAGAACGTGGGGTCTCGGCCGGAAGTGGGCCACCCTCGACCCCGTGCACTCGAGGATGGACTGGGAAGGGGGTGGGGGGGTGGGTGGGAGGAGAACAGAAAGCTTGGAATGGCAGCGGCAGCAGTGGCAACGTGGCAATTGCCTGAGAAGGATGAGGCGCTCGTGACGCACTTTGACACGACGGAGCGGACCCGTACCCCCAAAGACGGTGACAAGGACAGCGGTGACGGACCTCCTTCCTGATGGATACTAAGCCATACGTCTGTTGGGTCAAACCACATACCTTCACGGCCATGCGGACATATGCCCTCACGCCAATGGGGGGTGGGGGGGTGGGGACTGTTTTTCACACCGTATGGCTACCTTTATAAACAAAACCGAACAGAAGCCATCCCTTCGCAGTACGTTGGTCGTCACGTCAACACTGCAAACAAAAACACTTTAAAGGAGGAGGTGCCATCTTCTGCATCTAGGAAACGTCCTGGACGTGAGGTTAATATCGATATCTCAGCATCTGCAAGGGCTATAGGAGTTCAACCATAAATTGGAAAGTAGCATAAAAACAATATGTAAAAGTAATCTGATAAGTATATATTATACATATATATTCACAAAAAAAAAAACACCTTCGTGCATAAGCGTCAAACACCAATCAAGCTTTTACTGATATGCAAGATAGAAATAATCAGATTAAATGTTTTTAGAGGGGAGATGCTCTGTACGGGAAATTGGGGATTGGGGAACCTTCAGCGTACTGGTGGGCTGTGGAGCTGCTGATGCTGGACTTCACACTCAAATATGCATTAAGGAATGCTGGGAATCATTTTGGTCCAAAACCTCGGCTGGATGACATGCAGAAGACCAGAGACTCGGTTTGACTCAGTTCCGTTTGCAATATGGCGTTAACTGTTTCTTTTTCCCCTTGATACGATGTGTGACTGTAATATATTCAAATCTTTCCCATAATTTGTCTGCCATTAATTTTACATCTGTTTATAGTCATAAGGTCAATTACTCATTCTCTTAAACCAGCTTTTTGTAAGAAAGAAAAAAAAGAAAAAAAAACAATAAGTACACTTTATTTCAGGGTTCCAGCCAAAAACTAGGAATGCATCGCAACGGTTTTTTAAAATCACATCTAATAGATAAACCTTTTTTTCAAACAGGGTGGTGCTTTTTATTATAATGTAACGCTTGCTGCATACAGACTGACTGTGGGTCTTGTGCGCTGCACGCTACAATTTACACAGTTTTTTTACAATGAGCAGAAACATTTGTACTGGAACCTAAAAATAAAGTTGAAAATATAAATTTGTCTATTTTAACGCTGAGTAAAGAGTAGGAATATACTTACCAGGCAGATAACAGTAAATTGCATTGTGTTAAATAACATTTTTAGATTCTATACTAAATAAGCTTACAGCACCCAGTAAGGTAACAGACGGCGACTGATATATCAGTCACCTTATTTCTTTCTGCAGTATTTTCACATCACTTTATGTTCATTGGGCTAATTCTGTAGGTTTGGACCATTTTGTAATTTATATTTTATCCATATAAAATATAGTATTGGAGATCCATTTTTGATGAGGCAATAATAGCGGACACAGCGCCGACTGCTCCAAGTTGGCAGGGTGGTTGACATGGTGGGATCCGAGAGAAGGAGCGGCAGTGACCGACATCGCAGGGCGATTTCCCCGTCGTCACCCACAGGAAATACCTACATTCTAACTGCCCACCTTAGATTTGCACAGAAGATTATACGTGACGTTAGAGGCATTAATTAATTGCTAGCTTTGCCGCGTGGCTGGAAAAAAAAAAAAAAGATTAGAAAAGGTTAGAAGCAGCTTGGTTTCTACCCTTATAATTTGCTTTATTGTATCACAATGAGGTGCTTTGTCTGTGCGCGTTTTTTTTTTTTCTTTTGTTCCCTGCACAAGGCCTTTGGCAGAATTGTGACGTGCACATTGAGAACAGCCTCCATTTTGTGACCTGTGCCCTTTACGTACATTTTCTTGCGTGGAAACATTTTTGAAGGACCTGAATCAAGCTGTAAAAAATTTCTTTTGATTTCCTTTTTCTTTCCATTTTTATATATATATAAAGTAGAATTAATGTTAATGGTTCTTAGGAAGAATGGGAAAGTATTTTTGGAAGAATTATATTTTGCTGGAAACAATATTTAAGTACTTTGTCTAGGAAAAAAAGATTTTTGTAAAGTGAAATGTTTATGCATGCTTATTGAAGAGATGTTTACAGTGTATTTAAGAAGGGAAATTTGTGCCTTTTTATCTCATAATTTACCATTTTACAATATATGTTGTAAATAAGTGAGTCATTATATTGAGTAGTATATTTCATTTCTTTTGTTGGATGTTACTGTATGTTAATGTGGGTCCCAAAACACGCCCAAACTATTGTGGTCTTTAGAGTTGGTACCAGAATTGGAGAAGTCGGAATCGTTTGACAAACCTAATGAATGTACAAAAACAAAAGGAACACCAAACTACCTGAGTGTTACATTTTTCTGCTAAAAAAATTACATGGTTTTTAATGCTCGTTTATTTCAATGAGACTTAATTGGCAAAGCCAATTATCTCTGTTAAGAGAAAAACAATGGATTGAGCTGAAGCCGATAATTTGTCCCTTGATGAAACTTGATTTTAAAAGAAATATGTTGAAGTCTAATTAACAACTGGTTCATTCAATAGCTATAAACACAATTTACTTGACAGTGTACCAATTAGGATTCTGCTGTTTAGAATTTTAATGAACGTTGAATGTGACCAGTTGAGAGAGAAATCGGCAGTGTACAGTAGTCCCAGGCTGATCGGGATCCCAATTCTGCCGAGATTTTATTTTGGAGATGGTAAGCAGGGAAAGGGAGATGTCACTACGGAGACCATAAAAAAGTACTTTTTTTTTTTTTAGCATTCCTATCTTGGTCTCAGATTATTTTAGCAAAGGCTCAAGTGAGAGCTTGGCCTTATGGGTGTCTGTATCTCGGAGGCTGGACTTGAAGGGTATACTCTGCAGAAAACAGTCTATTTCTGACGGCTTGTCCCGAATCCAGGCTTAGAGGGACTTTGCACATGAGGGTTAAGAAGCAGTGAAGTAGTGCTTTTTTTTGTTTTAAATTAAAAGGCCGGATATTGGGCATCCCTTCCTGTTCAGTTTGAGTATCTTTTTGCTGTCCCAGACTTACTTTTGTCCACGCCATCTGATAACTTAGCAGGCCGTCTTGCACAGAGACATTTTACGATCTTGCTTGTCCAGCTACAAGCCTATGCACCTGTATTTTCACAGTGCAATTTAAATCTGTACAGTTAAAGATATGTAGCTTCCAAAAGGTATTTTGACAGTTGTGCATAAAAAAGTGACTTCACTTCATACTATTTCTGTGCAATGCAAGTATTTTAGTTGTTTATCAATCATAAGGTTTTATCCTTTTTGATATGAAATCTAATTGGTTAAAACTGGAGCTAATGTGTTTTCACTACTGTATAAATTAATCCAGAGTAGCGCAATTAAGCCATATCCCTAACAGTTCCCTGTGTTTCTGTTACTGGTTGATTTTCTTTTTTTTTGTCATTTTTAATCCAATGCTTTGTACAATATTTGTCTGCAAATATTCACAGTACATTTTCATACTTCATTATTAAAAAATGCAAAACGATTAGTTCCTACAAACTTACTGTATATCTTGAAGCAAATATTGCTTTAATTGTATTTGCAAAAAAAAATCAGTGAGGGATTCTAATAAACCCTTTAACGAAAGCATGCGTTTCTGTTCCTTTAGACTGAAGAAAAATGCACAAATGTCCTACTGTTGCGTTTGGGAGTTGAAATAAAATGCATCTGCTTCGCACAGCACTCCAGCAGAAGAGAGAAGCAGCGTCATATTTCGGCTACAAACATACAAAATATGCGGGACCGAATCCTGTTTGCGACTCTACTGGTCAGACGTGTCAGTGAGTCATACTATTCAAAGTGTGTGTTTCCTTAATCTAAACAGCAGCTGGCCGCCTGGGCTCATGCTACGCATCAGTTTAACTCTGCATCTTTTTAAACTCTCTTCCTAATTACATCCAGTATACAGACTATTGACAGATAGGCGTGGGAGGAGGATTTCCTACATCGCGGGTGCGGGGGGGGCGGCTAGTCACATGACTGTAGGAGGTTCAGAAAAAACGACCATTGGCGTTGGCTTTAGGCCCATTCTATCTGCACAGGAGCAGAGAGGACGACGAGCGATAGCAACAGAGAAGGATAAGAGAAAGATGATACAGAGAGCGTGAGAGAAATGGAAATGGGGCGGGGAGGGATGCGTATATAGAGGAGCGGATCACTCCCGGAGGACTTAAACATTAACCTTGTTATAAACCGATCTCCAAACATGCCAGAGTAGCAGACTGCAGCGCAGGCTGGGCTGCTTCTGCTCTTTTATGAAATCCGCAGCCCACTCCAAATCTCCCACAGACTCGCCGCAGCCCCCACGGTGCCGTCGTGCCAGATAAACGAAATCTAGCGGATCGGTCCGATTTCGCGGCTGCTTTTTCCACCACCCCCCAACCCAACCCAACATGGCAGTCATTTATTTCAGCAAAGAATGCCGAATGTTTTAATTTCCCTGCCCTTCAACAAATATATAGATTATTACTTGTGCTACTTAAGCACTGCAGCCCATTATCATGCAACAGGCGAGAGATGATGGTGGTGGCAATAACTGTATTTTGCTTAACAGGAATTTAGGTTATTTCCTGGCAGAGGATTAAATTCGAGTATAATGATGTTACATTCTAATCCTACATCTAAACACTCTCTCATTCTAAGATAAATGTTGGTTATTACAGAGCAAGAGTTAGAGATGCTGGAAAAACACTGAGGTACCAGGCAGCGAGGGTGGGGTGGGGGGGAAATCGCTCCGCAGTGCCCCCTACAGGAAGCCCTGATGCAAATGCGCCTCGCATGCGATGATGTGAATTCCACCTCCGAAACGAACAACGGGAGGCCCTCCACCCACCACGCGGCCAGGCAGATGGATGTGGGACGGATTGCGGGTATGTCGTCGTCACTGGGCAAGAGAGACACCATCACGCTGGAGCACCCATCCGGAGTAACGGTACTACTGCCCCCAGAGTAAGATACTTTGGGCTGCTTCCAATGCAAATGAACTCGGCAGTTGCGAGCGCCGCTAAGGGCACGGCTAAATGGAAAATACACTGCGAGGTCTGCTGACACACGTCCAGGCCGGGGCAAAACGTCTGACTTCAGCACACCGGGAAAGGAGCGAGCAGAACACAGGACGATTTGCGGAATCGGTTAGCAGAATCATTTCCAGAACCTAAAAAATTGTGCTTGGGATTCGTTATCTTTGCCAGGATGTAAGAACTGCCATCATCCTTACTGAAATGGGACCTGAGGTGGCTAGCTGATGTCCTGCGACAACTGTAAATCAGATTCATTTTATTATTTTTTAAACAAGAGCCTACCCTTTTTTGCATTACATTACACAACTAAAAAAAAACATTTTCTTTTAAAGTCCAGTATATAATTTAAACTCAACCTGCGACTGAGTGAAAGGTCATAGGCATATTTCTAGACAGCCTAAATGGACCCTATGTCAAGTAAGCGCCTCATTCGGAGTGGCTGTTTTCGTTGAGCATTTGCTTGCAATGATGCATAGTAATAGTCATTAAAACACTCATATTCTACTACAGTAATCAATCGGACATACAAGTTTCTATTACGTGAATGGATTTGTGTGACGAGAAAAAAAGGGAGGAAAAAGACGAGGGCTATCTACGTGGTCCCACATACCCATCTATCCATCCATCCATCCATGACATTATAGTTTTTCCATGCGCACCTAAGACGAGGACTGAGGGGGCGTATTCTTGTTAAACTGACCTTTTCAAAATGCTGGGAGAGAGTGAGGCTTCCTCACTCGTCCACAAGCGGTGATTCAGTGCAGCCGTGCCTCTCTGGAGCTCCAAGACCTTTCGAGGCTGATAATCGCAATAATTTGCCCATCTCATTATCCCTGCCCCGTTTTGATTATGTAAGTGCCCCATCCCTTGGGCCAGGGGGCTCCACCACCCACCCAAACCTGCAGAGTTTTTTAGCACCGCCTGACCATACTTTAAGTGCCTGAAGCAGTCAGTCTTCATTATTACATAAAATATTACGCCCACTGGCCTGGATGTAACTCACATTAATTACACAGATGCACCCTAATATTAACACATTTGAAATGGTACATGGGAGACTGAAACAGCTGGAAATGAATGCTAGCATTCAGCGAACGGTACTGAAGAGTCTGCTGTGCTAGCCACAGTGTTAATACGATAGAGGCTAACTGTACATGCTAATTCTCAGAAAGTACAAATAAAAATGAGACCAAGTAATCCACCCATTACCCATAACGGGGATTGAAGCGCTAAAAGATGTAAAGAGAACAAAACATAAGGCACCATGGACAGGACGCCATTCCATCTCAGGCCACCTATGCACTAGGGGCAATTTAGCGATGCCACTTCATTTAACTGCCTGCCGTTGGACTGAGGGAGGAAACGTGTAAAGATGGATACCTGATAATTCTGTGCCATGCATTTTCACCTTCCAACAGCAGGAGGCAGAGCAGTTAAGGGACTGGGGGTCAGGCGAAAAGGTCACTTGTTTAAGTCCCAGCGAATGAACTGCAAGTTTGTCAGGAATAATTGTCCTTAATGAGCAAACATCACCCAGTATTAAAAGCGAATGATAATCAAGTTGTTTTTGGATAACTGGCCACACTCATGTCTTGAATATCCCCTCCAACATAAAAATTAATTGCTTTTGCCAAATTTAAAACAAGTAAAATTTTCCAATAACAAAATGGTTCAAATGTAACACGCCTAGCTATAGAATTTTAACTAAATTACCTTGTCATCATATATATTTTACATTTTCTTATTTTCACACAAAAACATTTCAAAAACTGTTTTATTTCATACCAGTAAAATATATACACTGTTTGCAAATTAAATAGACAGGACCTTTAAAATCTTTATAAATCAAACCTTATCCAAAATTTCATCCCAAACCAAAAAAAAGACAAACTTTTTAAAAAAAAAAATAGGAAGAAAACACTAAACATTAGCTGGTAAAGTGACCAACACATTCATAAACTTTCTGAAGTGTAACACAAATAAAAATACAAACTGCAGCCTTTCCTGACTGCATTCATTCTGCTCGCTACAGCTCAGGAACAGTGAGCATTTTATTTTTATTTAATAAAAAAAAAAAAAAAAAAAAAAAGGTTTAACAAGTATTTCACTCCAACAACAGCTGTGAATTTTATATAACAGAAATATATAAAATGTCCATTCACAGTGTATTGATCATATAAATGTAATAAAACGTAACTATAATGACATGTTGCAGTGCTACCTAATAAAGTGAAGGCTTTATTGTTCGGAGCGGACTGGCTGTCTCTCGATCAGCTCCACTGGCTCTCACGTGAGGCCGCCTTCCACGCAGGAAAGGGTTACAGACCCGCACATGCAGGAGCCGATGCTCCAGGCCCAGAGGGAAACGAGAGCGTTCATGTAGAGGTCCCAAAAGCTTTATGCTTTCTCTAATTAAAATATGACACGCGCTGCCTCTTGGTATACTACACTTGGCCATAATTACAGCTGCAGGTATGCAATCTTTAAGACACGTACGTTGTTCTTGCACTCCGATTTAAGACAGACGTCATGTCTGTTGGTTTTATGGGGGGGGC
>JABFDZ020000087.1:1545880-1557402 GCA_019775955.2 Pollimyrus isidori | reverse complement strand
GGTGGGTTATCACCCTGACAGGCGCCGTGACGGATGGCTGGGAATTTCTGTTCCCATGCTCTCCTCCTCTCTCCTGGGCCGCTCTTTATACATACTTTATGTGAGATGGAGTTTTGTTGTGACAGGCTGTGCGCTGGTTTAAAAAAAAGAGAGAGAAGGAAAACAGAGAGAGAGAGAGAGAGAGATAGAGAGGGAGAGAGGGAAGGAGCCCCCGAGGATTCGGTAACGCCGTCCACGGCGCAGGGGTCAGCGCTGCCCCCAAACAGTTTGTCTTACTTCCAGGGTGGTCATGAACACAACACCTGCCGTACCAACCCACAACAAAGCAGCTGGGTCAAGCGGCACTGTGGGAACGTATCGGGCGTGGGCGGGCCTCTCGCACAAAGCCGCAGACTGATAAATTGGAGAAGGGCAGGCCGATTAGCTTCAGACCGTCCAGCGCCGGCCTCTTCGGGACATGAATGGGGCCCGGCGGAACCGGCCCGGCGGACTCCTTTGTTCGTCCGTCGCCGCGCCCCGCGCAGTATGTCAGGAATTCAGCTCTCTGTCGCGGGCTTGTGCGTATTTCAAATCAGGAAACATGCCATGATGTTTTTTCCAAGCATTGAGCTGAACATAAATCCTCATCAGCATTTATTTTTTTTTTTTAAACAAAGGATGTGTCCTTAAAGGGTCATACTGACTTGTTTTCATTTTGCCCTCGTACTGTTCTTGGACATTGTTTGAGCACAACTGCTGTGCATCGTGGGTAATTGAGTAAAACAGCTGTTGCGCTCATGCAAGTGATTCCGGGGCGATTCTAGCTTAAGGCTTCCAAAGCCTGTAAAAATGACTTTCGTGACAAGGAAGAGGAAGAGATGGTGGGGGCCGGCATGGAATGGCAGGAAAAACGGCACAAACGAATAGAACGCAAACATTGAAGGAAGCCTCACGATATCATGAGGGTTGGGTCAGCGCTTGGATATACAGTGAGTGTGTAAGCATGTGTGTAAGCATCCTGCACACGCGTGTGGATCCTCACATACTAAATAGATGGCCATGTCAAAAAAAAAAAAAAAATTATAAAAAATAAAAAGACTGAATGGAAAATGACATCCTGCCTCACGGTTTGTATTACAGCTGCTGGTGTGCACCACATCTGCCCCCCCATGCTCCATTTGACGCTCCATGGTCATTTCCTCCTTCTCCCGAATCCTACCTTCCGGTGACGCCTAACCACAAATGGCTGACATTCCCCGAAGGCCTCAGCCCTGCATGGGGAATGAGCCGCAAGATTAGGAAATCCTCAAATCGAGCATCCGGCCTTATAATCAGACCCTGCACATCTCCATGTACACAAAAATAGGCCTCTTCAACTCATGAGCAGAACCACAACCCTCGTCATTTGATTTTAGACCAACGCCAAGTGCTCTTTGCCAAAGAACCTTCCAGGTGTCCCAAATGGGACTATATATGACACACGTATGTCGTGGGGTGGGGTGTCGCTGTCAGACAGCCTGACAAAGGTCACGCTGGCAGCCCCCTGGTAATGAGACTTTCGGAACGGGCTTCTGGATCCGCAAGGAATCAGCATCACGCCCCAGGGCCAGCAGACTAAACACGCCTATAGATGGAGGAGGAGAATAACTGTGGCAATGCTGAGAAACGACTAAAAAGGAGGGTATGGATACCTGTGGGGGGCAGAAATTACCAAGAAACCGCCATGTGTTATCTACACAGAAACAAGCTGGTCAGGTTCAAAATGAACAGACATTTTAATGGACAGAGACAGACATTCCAGGTTCAGAAAATTAAAATCCGGACTCTTCACACTGAAATGACTGGCTGAAACAAAATCTCGGTCTGGATTTTTACTTTTCGGACCTGAAATTTCCACATCTGTCAGTGGACGATTCGAAACACAGCACCACTTAAGAGGTTAAAATGGAGGGAAACTGTGATAGTATTGACCCAGAACACAACACATGCAACTGGTTTGAATGATGAAGGGGGCCTGTTTCTGCTTACTAGAATAATAATACTAATAATGCTTTTCTGATGATTAATCAACTGTATGAAGGGGCTGCATACGCCACATGTTGGAGGGTGTTCAAATTCAAACTAGCGCACAATCAAAAGGAGCCTTTACTATGTGGACATGGTGCTTCGCAGGCCGGAACACGTGTTAGGAATTACACACGCAACGCGTGCACATGACACACTTACACGCACGTGTGGAAGCACGGTTAACCCCCCCCCCCCCCGGACCACACGCCGCGTTCGTATCTGGGTGTCAGGGGACTGGGGAGGGTGAGGGAACAAGGTTACGGAATGTGGGGGCTGAACTTTGGGACAGTGAAGCACATTCACAGTTGCTTCACTACCCTTCACCCCACCGCCCCCAACAAAAACACTGCCCCAGGCTATCGACAGGTGTCTCATTTTCCCTCGAAGGCCCACGGTGATGTTGCCGCTGGAAGTAGGCTACACTAACATTTTGAAACCGTACACCGCCTCTCTGGTTACCCGGCCGTTTGTCTCGGCCACCAGGGAGGCAGCTGTGGGGCAAGTTCTTCGGAGGATGAAAGTCCAAAGGCCCATTCGGAGATGGTTTGGCTCAGCGCGCTGCCCCCTACTGGGCCGCGACATGCATGACATCTCCCAAAGGCTGCCTACCCGTACAAATAAGGTCACAGTTGAGCGAGGCTTAAAAAGCTCCTGGACAGAAACTGCTCCTGGACACCCTCTGTCCAATGTGTACATGTGTGTGAGAATGCCGACAGAGGGGGGCGCCATGCTGTACCTCTTTGGATCCACCAGTTTGTATAGCTTGCCATTATTGGACTGGGCCATGCTCTTGCTGGTGACCAGAATGTACACCTCACCTGCAGATGAAGAACACAGTGATTAATGACTTCTGCATGTTAACACTGGGTGGTGCCTCCTTTGAGAGAAGCCTTGGACACGCTCGGTGTTATAATGTTTGCTCACTCCTGCCGAGTCCCTGACGCCGCTTCTTGGGTGCGATGATTTAGCAGCTACGCTAATGCTAACACCCAAGCAGTCCTGCCACTGCATGCACAAAACGCAGCTTAGCCGAGATGCCGTCTCCCCCCTGCGCCCCTACAGGCTGGCCTGGCCTCTGCTTTTTAGGCAGCTTGTAAATGACGTCAGGGCCAATCGTGTGCTACTAGATGACCTCACTGGAATGCACTGCGAACGTCGGCTTCTGGTAGCTGCCTTTTGCTATTCAGACCCTGTATGCTCAGCTGGTATTCACCAAGCGCCACACGGTGGGATTATGCCTTTTTGAGAGTTATTTCTCTGTCAGCTGCGGAACTGTCATGTGACCCTAAACCCACCCTCTCACATAAAATGGCTCGGCGGACACCCCATTAAACGGAAATTATTTTCTATTCCAGCCCAGGCAAAAAAATGTAGAGGGCGTTGGGGAAGAGGGTACTCCTACACTGTCACTTCAGACGCAGGCTTAAAAATTGCGGTTCACATCATTCAAATGATAATAGTCCATCTCACAAGAATCAGCTGCTTTAAAAATTCTCCTAGCTTTTTGCAATGTTTTTAAAGTGGAAAATTAAGGATGAAGCATAGCCCTTGGTTCAAAGAAACAATAAATGTAGTCTCGTTCTTGGGCCCAGCAAGATACTAACCCAACTCATCCTCCCCAAATCCCAGGATCTGTCCAGAGATGGAGCTGCCACATGTGCCGCTGCTCCCCACACACAGGGGCTTCTCCTGCCAAGGCCTGCCTACTGACGGCTTCTGTAGGATGCGCAGGTTCCTGGGGCGTCACAACACATAATGTTAAGCGAGTTAGATGGCCAATAGGAAACGAGAACTGGGTCAGAGGTCACTAAGCAGAAACGTCTCACCATAATTACAATCACGTGCGTTTTGGCCCGGGTGTGTGAGGCAACTGCCATATTACCCACAATTCCCCATGTTTTGAGCGACTCACCCGCCACGGTCTCCGAATACGTAACTGCCGTAGAGCCTCCTGGATTGGCAGCCACGGTAGATGAAGCCGCCCACAGGGGCTGAGCTGCTACCGCCGTAATTCAGGTCCAGGATCGGAGGCTCGTACTCTGGAAGGGGACACAGGAGAGTGGCAGACAGTCAGTATGGACCGAAGGGCAACGATGGACCAGCACAGGGAGAGAAAGCTGATTTTCCCATACTCTCGTGGGCCTGCCTAGAAAATTAGGGCCCACCCAGCCTTTATGCTCAAAAATAGCTGCATAATGTTGAAAATGTAAAAAAAACTAAACAGTAACACAATTAGAACAATCACCCTTATCAATGGACACCGTTTAAATTGGCCTAACTGACTTACATGTACACGGGTTACATTTACAGGCATCTCAAACGTATGAAATAAGCAATCTGCTACATATTTGCCCTCCCCATTCGAGCTTTGTCTGTCCTTAAGGTCCACACAATGCATACGAGTCAGAATGCAAAGGCCGGCCTTAAACTTCTTTAACATTTTCATAACTCTCCTTCAAATACAAACTTTTCTTCTATTTAGGAGCCTTCGAGTCCAGTAAAATGGAAAATCTTAAATTTCAAAGCTCTTTTCATTGCCAAAACACATCGAAACATCGTGCGCAGATGCGTTAGACATTAAATTAGCCATAGAGTGTGGCGCAATGTTTCGTGCGGCATCTGCCTGATCGCTGAGTGCTCAGCCAATCGATTTTGTTTGTTTGCGCGGGACAATGAAAAAAATAGACATTTTCCATCATTTTTTGCGATTTAATCAGCATGTGGGAAACTTTTTTAATTATTGCGGTGCACCATTAGGAGACCAACTATGTCAAGCAATTTAAAAACAGCACTACATATTAGTGTCAGCACTTGGTGCTGAAATTTTTCTCAATCCTTTCAACATGTTTCAATGGAACTTCCATGAGACTCAAATTGCATGTTGGAGATGCTGGTTTCCAACGTGTCAGGGAAGGGCCCTGAAACCGCAACACGCATTTTGATGGAAAGGCCTTCAACAGTAGGCCCAGCTGGTTTTGTTTAGCCATGTGAAGAACCACCCCAAAGCTATGAAGAACCCCCCCCCCCCGACTCTATAGACAGACTTAAATGAGCTATCTTGGCGTCACATGGGTGTAAACGGTCTGCAGTCCGATCTGCGGTCTGCCCATGAGGTGGGGTAAAGGAGGGCAGTGTCCTTGAGTTGGGCTAGGCCGCACTGGATGGATTTTCTGTGGGGACATGGCATTTCTCTGTGAAGACAGTGCCGTGTTGCAATTTCGACCAAACAGAGTGACAACTGACAAACTATTGTTTTTTCCAACACAGGAAATAGCATTTCTCCCTAAAGTATGGGACTTATTAAGCTCGGTCAGCATTAAAAAGAAACCAAGTGAACTCGATCATACCACTTTCAGCCCAAACCAAACCCCATCAGCTTCTTGTGAGTACATGGCACTCAAGTCACATGGCATTAATATCTTGATATTTGTATATTCTCATATTTTTCCATTCCTTAAATCTACTAATACCCGAGTATGGCTGAGGAATCACTGTACAGCAGAGCTATTCAATTCAGGCCCTCGATTCCAAAACCAGGCCTTGTTTTCAGTTCTCCCAGGTAGTTAGTTTAATAATTACTGATTCTGATTGGTCAGAGGCTTCACACCTAACTCACAGGTAAAGGAAGGCTGGAAAACCAGCAGTGCTCAGCCCTTGCGGACCGTTGAATAGCCCTGAATAGTTGAATAGCCCTGCTGTAGTGATTCCTGCTCTTCTAGTACCCGGTCACATGATGCACTTGCCATGAGGTAGGGGACACCTTTGTTGGGATTATATGAAAAAGTACTACAAAAATAGATTCCAGAACTGAGGGTTGCAAAGAAACAGCTGGAAAGGGTTTCCGGAAACTCCCAAGGCTCACCGTAGTCTTTCCCCTTGAGGACCTCGAGGATTCGCCCACGGCTTGAGTTTCGGCTGCTGGCATCGGTGCACAGGATCCGGAGGCTTCCGTTAATGTCCATGGGATGATGGTCAACGGCACACCTGCAGAAGCCCAGAGCGGAGCATCACAAGACCTGATGGTGCCCACAGTCTGCTCGGTTTCAGCCACGCTTAGGTCTCGTGTGGAGGGCTGGCGACTCAGGAACGGGACCGAGGCCCGGCAACCCACCTGCCTGGATTATGCAGGCCGTGGGCAAAGATTTCCGGGGGCTGGTTTGTACTGTTGAAGTAAGGGTTGCCCCTGGGGATGGAGTAGGGGGTGTTACAGCAGTCTGTGTCCACATCCACCCGCAGGACGGCCCCCGTGAAGTCACTGGACATGGATGGGTTACAGATGTGAGTGTAACGGGAAATTTGCACATGATTTAACTACCCGATGGCGTCTATAAAATTGTAAAACACATAACATCACTAAGAAAAAACAAAAGAGGACCACAGGACTGAGGCCACACTCATCCAGATTTGAGGCACCTCTAGTACTTCTTTTGAGCTGAGCTGGCGGTCTTTAGACATTTAAACATTTAGCAGACACTTTTCTCCAAAGCAACATGCAATTGAGAAAGCAGGTCAGCCAGTCCCTGGAGATATTGAGTGTTAGGGGCCTTATTCAAACGTTGGACAGCAAAAATCATTCTGCCAACACTGGGATTTGAATCAGCAACCTTCTTCTGATCACAGACAAGGTTCCAACCCCCTGAGTCACACACCACCACTGAGGTTCCTTTCAATCGAGGTGTGACCTACAATGCCCGCAACTCCCCCTCCATCTCACCTCAGGCCATCCATCTCCTCCATGTCATCCAGCGTGATCATGCCGTCGCCTAAGATGATGTACAGCAGGCCGTCGGGACCGAACAAGAGCTGGCCACCCAGGTGCTTCCGGTGCAGCTCGGCCACCTCCACCAGAACCCGCTTGGTTCTCACATCCACCTGGTTTGGGTTTTTCCTGCACGGAGAAAAGTGGATCGCCAAGTCAGCAGGTGTCGCTGTAGACTGAAGGTCAAATGACCCTGGTCTGCCCCGTTACAAAAATACTGAGGGGCGTTGATGAAGCCATCGCACATTACCCAATCCCTGCTGCTGGCCAGATCTTGACCAATGGGAGTTTCCCAACACTTCCATACCGAAAACCAGACTGATGTCACTAAACACATGAAAGCTGAAATAAAACGATTTCCAAAATTTATCCTGCGTGGGTGAAGTTTATACTGTACAATGCTTTTTTATAGGTCATTTTAGCTTTTTGTGTATGCACCATAAAAACTTTAGTTCTTCATGGGGCCAGATTTAATTGGCAACTCGTTAATCATATATATTTCTTACCCTTCCAGCTGTAGCTCCCAAAGGGGAGGGACCTCAGCACCATATAAGTTCAGTCTTTAATGATATTTTGGCCAATTTTTCATTCTCATTATTTCGCATGTGCCTCTGTGCCAAAAGTACCGCCTTTGCGGGTTTTCAGCAGAACCTTCAGGCATCCTTCCTACCCGGCGCCGCCCAGACGAAGCTGCCAGGCCCCTCGGAGGGGTTCTTAATGAATGTGCGAAAAGAGAAGTCCCCAAACGCGCAACACACCCCCGGGCATACGTGATGAGCGCAGCTCTCTGGCCTCACCGGGGCGTTGTGCAATGCCGCCAAGCGTCCGAGCACCAGGAGAACAACGGCGCGGCCACCATTAACGAAGTCACGTAATCACATGCGGCGATTACACGATTTTCCTATAAAAGTGGTGTCGGTAAACACATCTCGCTGGCAAGCTGGTAACGGACTACCGTCCGAACTAGCTAGTGACGGACTAGTGTACTGGACAAAGGCACTGACATCAGCACTATGGCCAAAACAAGCTTCCCCGGGATATTTTTTTCTGGTTTATTAATTTCTAGAAATTTCCAGAATGTTCTTAAAAGTTCCAGCAGAAATGTGCGTATTTCTCGGGGCCGGTACCTGGAGACTGTGTACTCGACCACTCGGAGGATGTGGTCGTGTGGCCCGATGGCCCAGCGCTCCTGGTTGGTGGTGTAGGAGAGGTACAGCTTGCCGTTCTTCTTGTAATTGGGGTGGAATGCGAGGCTCAGGAGACCCCTTTCATCTCCGCCCTGCAGTCAGACGAGAGACACAAAGAACGGCAAAGTTAATTATATTCTTTCACTCCGTCGCCTCTAGAATGGAGTCCAGCCCCCCTTCTTTTTTGCTCCTCATCTCAGCAAACATGTTACGTCCTTCTCTTCTTGTCGGCACGGACCCCAGAAGTGAGCAGGCCTTTCTTCACGGCCCCTGCTGTGAGCTGATTTGTGTGCGTGTGTGATCTTTTCGGGGGTGGCGGGGGGAGACATGCCACAAACACTACCCCTCCAACCCCGACCCCCTCACACGCCCAGGGGTGCCTGAATGAATTTATTAGCTTGCTCCAACCTTGCGGCCCACAATTCCCTCAGCCCCCCTTCGAAATTCACGCGGATGCAGCAAGAGCAATGCGGCGGGTGGGGAACGACCTGCCAGCTCCCACCGTCTTGGCGACGCTCTCAGGCTACGCCCTGGGCTGCCTCCGTGGTATTCAGACCTCCGCTTCACTCTGGAGGAAAGTATATCAGCTGCCACATCCTTGGTGGTCTCGTCATCAATGCTAATGCTAATAAACACCCATATCCTTTCTGTTCCTAGGTGTGTTTCTTTCACTTCTTTAAAGATCCGAGTAAAATGTAAATGAACAAAAAAGCCTCCTATACCAGGGTTAAGTCTGAATTATTAGCATTGAACCTAAATCAACAGTGTACACGCACCCTAGAGCGTTAGCCACCGCTAACAGTGCTGAAGTTCAGTTAGTCTACAGCTACATGTCACATCACATGTGCTCTATACCATGATGAAGCTACTAACGTCAAAACATCATCTTTCCCAGGTAGCACGAGAGACACGGGAGTGGATCCCATAAATATAATGATGGCGGTACTGAGTTTCCCGCCGAAACCGCCGCCGCCAGTGAAGTTAGTGGCAGCAGATGGGAGTTCTGGAGCCAGAGTGCAGCCCGTCACCTTAAATGTTGCAGTTCAGTAACCTGACTGGTAAATCCAATGGCGAGGGAAATCGTGGAAACCCTCCTGCACTCCCCAACTCGGACCACCATGAAGCTGCTGTAATTGTTGAGATATTAATTTTCACCAACTGTTTTCCCAATTACAACAGGGTCGACCAGAGGCAACAGGCTGCCATAACACAGGGGGGAAAAAACAGCATTGACTTCTTTGAGAACTTTAGCATAATTTACTGAAGAAAAACACAGAGACGGAGAAAAACTTCAGAACATCAATCATCAGTGATTTACTGTAAATGCTACAGTTTGATGAGAGTCTCCATATTAGAGTAACTATGGTAACGCAGAGACCGTTAAATATATTAGCTGTTTGGGGTTTTAAGTCACGCTGCGTCCTATTGGTGCCCGAGGTTCCCATCAGCCCTGTGCTGTGACCTGGCTCTGCTGAGCGGTCATGGGGGGGGGGGCGTGTGAAGCCCCCCCAAGTACCAAGACAATGGATGATGATGTCACTGACCACCTCCTGTTCTCGTTAAACTCCACAAATCACGTCACCGCGTCCTATTTTTTTACGATCTCATTCAGGGCCTCTTGATTCAAGCCCTCTGCCTCCGGGAATGGCGCCTTTCCCCTACACTCTCGCAGCTTTCTGCCCGCATATAGGATCCACCTCCGACAAGGGTATGCGACGCGGGGAGGCGCCATGAAAACAGGGTTAATCCTCCGAAACCCCCAAAGTTACGGACAGTCTGGAACAGGGGCTGGCATGCCGCACGGTGGCTACCGTTTCAGACCCGGAGGCAGCTGCCTCTCGGGCCCTGTCTCACGGTTTCGCATTGTTGTCCAGCACCTTTTGATCCTCATTGGCTCGGGCAGCTGGACAAAGAGAAATTCCAGCGGAGCCGATTGGAGAAAAACAAAGCGGCGTACCTCAAAGCAACGGGCACGCTAATTCAACCCGCTCCGCTCACAAAGGAGCTGAAGGACCAACTTAAATCCCCTCTCCACCTGTTAACACATTAACTAATCCTATGGTAGGGGCCGGACATAAAATGAAGACCTTTCCATTCTCCATTAGCGTGGAGAATCGGGGCTTAAACCTGATTCCGTAACTTCCCCACTTATTGGTCAGAATACTGATTTACTTTCTGTCGTTAGCGAATGCTGTTAGGCAAAGCTATGCGCTAAATTCTATTAGCGAATTAACCACTATTAGCGAATTGTGCAGCTGCGATACCTCATTTGAGCTGCGCAAAACGAAAGGCGCTTTTTTTACTACTTACTTGTGTTTTATAGGACTGTGGACGATTTATTGATGCGAAAACCGCATTTTAGCGCGGTACAGCCTCAGCGTTTCCACAACAGTCGGTCGCAATCACCAGGCTGACGCAGTCCAACAGCTGCACATACAATGTGACAAAAACAATAACACTCTGAGGACCGTCCTGCTCCTTCTAGAAATTTTATATTACAGCTGGGCCTCGTCAGCAGCCTGGTACACATCTCTGCCCCCTTCCCCATGTCTCTCACAGATGTTTGGCTTTACGCTGTGTTAGCTGCCGCAGGCTAAGTCAATTGGGCGCAGGAATTCCATACTCCATTTCAGTCCATAAATATTTTACTGTGGTGGGCTTGTTTCTTAGCCGTTTCGTACAATAATTGCTGTTAGACAGTAAGGCGGATTTACATAATAAGTGTTGATATGTGAAAAGCCATCTGGAGGTAGTTACTGTCATAACCAGTTACAGGCCGTGTAACGACACGCAATCAGCTAACGAGTGAAACACGAGAGATCGCCACGCCCGACATCTTCAAGACGTAAGAACTAGAGTGAGGAATAACTAGGCACTCCTGATGCCCAGCGGCATTGTGGGAAACGATGGAGGATAGACATCTCCGTGTGTGGGATCGCACAGTGGCTCCTACCCCACCCCTCCGGCAGGCATCCCAGCGGAAGGGAACTGCCAGAGTTCCCGAAACGCATTACCCACGGCCCTTTAATAAGAGGGTACAGGGATATCCAGTTTCGGAAAACACCCACCCTGACAGGTCATTGTTTTGCAGCTAACTGAGGCTAATAGGCACCAGGGGACCCCAGATGAGGAAACACAGAACATTAGAATCAAAGCTTGTTCGCATACAATGATAAAATATATCTCTTCCCCTGCCCACTGCAACCACCAGCACTGTCGTCCATTGGGGACAGTGCTCCTCAGTGTCCTGTTGATGCGGACGTTTATGTAAACAGGCCATTGGAGCGCAGCTCCGCCCTCCAGACTAACAGCCAACATCACAGAACGGGGCTCCGGTGAAGGCCGCCTCAAGCTGCTGGTAATTGTCATAATGGTTATTTTATCCGCAACCAATTAACTTTAATGATGATAAGACGTGTGTGGGGGAAGGGGGGGGGGGGGGGGGGGTGCCCCATGAGCGGGTGAATGTCCATTTATAAGGTCTGTTTTTGTAAGTATTACCCAGCCCCCCCCCCCCCCCCAGACAGGGG
>JABFDZ020000087.1:1528546-1545780 GCA_019775955.2 Pollimyrus isidori | reverse complement strand
CCCCCCCCCCCCCCCCCCCCCCCCCCCCCCCCCCCCCCCGCGCCGCCCCCCCCCCACCGCCCCAAGAGCTGTTGCATGTCCATTTCTCAGGTCTGTTTGAGTCTCTATGACCCTGCCCCCCCCCCTCCACCTTCCTGGGGGTATGTCTCCTATATAAACTTCCTGTGAAAATGCGTCTCCCCTCTTGGGTACGCTATCTAAACAAATCGCCTCTGGACCCAAGCCACCACAGATGCCATGGTAAGCATACGACAGCAGCCACAGCGAAGACAGACATCCTTAATTTCTCTGTATTTAAAAATGCGTTCAGATGCAGCTATTTAGCGTTCTGTTCTGGTGCATATGCTGCTTTTAATCTGACAACTACCGTATTCTTTATGTGGGGAGTAACTCTGTGTTCTGGGTCACATTAACCGCTAACCTTTAATAGACTGCATTCCAATCCCCAAAGAAAGGATCCACCTTTTCCCAAATCATAAAAAGGCACAAGCAGTGGCAGTATTTCTTCTTAATTTGATTCCTGGAGTGTGTTCCTCTTTGCCTAACTGCGCTGAAAAGATGCCAGACCAGTACATCAGATAGTTTTTTTTTTTTTTGGAGTGGGGGATGCTGCCGCAGGTTCCCGCTTTCTTGAGGAGGGACTTCCGAGACAGTGGGAGGTCAGTCGGAGTAAATGTTGGTGGTTGTGTGTGTGTGTTTGCGGGGGCGGGGGCTAATTCTTTTTAGAAGAGCAGAAGTGCCTGCGGTTTCCGGACTTAAAACCAGCTCCTGGCTAAGAGATCCCCGACGGTGTTTGACCTCGGGCTACACAGAGTCATTCACCCCACACTCCTTTTTCTTTACACCTGGCACCCCAGAGGCTGGAAGCCCTCGATATGGAAATAACATGAATGAGCCCTGCTGGGAGGCCGACAGAAAGCATGGTGGTCAGGGAACTCCTCTCTAGCGCTACAATAGGTCAATGAACCACACTATAAGCCATGTAAGATGGATTAGATAAAGTCATCTAGTTAATATTCAGGGGCTGGCTCCCGTCCCTAACTCTGCGCTTGTGATGATTGCCCCTGTGTTTATCCAGGTTTTTCTCTGGGTCCCCTGATTTTCCCTGCTAAGGTCCGATATCCGATCCAGATTGTTTCATATCTTCGTTTCCTGTGCTTTCACACTCATTGCAATCCTATACTGGGTAGGTGGCTGAATGAAGAATGGATGGACAGCGTGATTACGGACTCTGACTCGTTCTGCATGCTTCCATTTTCACTGAGTCCACTGGTAACGAAGTAGCAAGGACCACACAAACACTTGCCAACTCCTCAGGGGACCAACGTACTGCATTCTGTGACTGGGTGGGCAATGGTCGATGGAGTCTCACCTTCAGGCCACTCTGGACCAGCTTGTGGATATCTAGGAAGGGCTCTCGAAGCAGCTCCGTGCCGGGGGTCAGGATATGCACGTAGCCCTCTTTTTCTAGCAGGAAGAGGCGCTGGGAGCCATCCCCGCAGTGCACTGCCCCCACCAGCTGCCGCAGGCCGCTCATCACCTCCTGGACGCAGTAGCAGTTGTGCTTGTGCTTCCTGACAGATGAGGGAGGAGTCGGCCGTTACTAACGGCAACCGCACCATAACATCCGATGCCAGCTGTGACCAGGCGGGATAGTGACACGTTCTGGCGCCACAGGAAATGTGCTCAAAGCGTTGCTGTGACAAAGTGACCCTAGACCACACACTAAAGCAGTGGTGGCCAATCTTATCCACAAAGAGCCGCTGTATGTGCGGGTTTTCGCTGCAGCTCCCTAATTATATTACTAATTAGAGGACTGATTGGCTGAGGAGTCCTCACACCTGGGTTTGAACAGCTGACCTAAAGGTTACACCAAAAATCCACACACACTCTGGCCCCTTGTGGATAGGATTAGCCACCACTGCACTAAAGCCACACTCATGAGAGGACTTTCTGGCAGAGGAAGTGGCGCTATGCAGCTCACAGTGAACTATAGCCATGCAAATGCAATGTGCCTTTACCCTCTACATGTTTCTAATGTACACTCCGCCGGCATTAACCGTTCCCGGCGAAGAGTCGAAACATGACCTCATGACCGGCGCAAGACACCGTGTCATTTGGGGGGGGGACCTCTTTAAGCAGGAAGCCCAACTGGTGACTTCAATATGACAGGTACCCAGAATACTCGGCTTATTGTCATTTTGACTTGCCAGGGTCCCGTTAAGTGAATCCCTGAATGAGACGGACTGGCGCTAAGATGCTTTGACGCTGAGAGAGGCTTCAGGGAGCTGTGATCTCCTACTACATCTTGGTCTTTTAGGAGGGGCTGCATGTACCAGCTCAGCCATCCCAGGGGCCTAATTACAGCTATTTGGAGTGAAAAGGAGCTGTTGGATAGGGCGAGCACCATCGATGAGAAACGAGGCTGGACTGCCTGCCCGTTTCCGCGGAGATGGCACTCTCCACCAGGAGTGGTTTGGGGCCACACACAAAAGACCAAAGTGTCCATGAAACAGTCAGGGTGGGGAGTGGTGGGGTGGCGACAGGGGAGAGCTGCAACTGAAGCACTTTGATTGTACAATTAAAGCTGCCCAGATTTCCCATTGAATAAATGGTGCTCTCTGGAAGCAAAAGGATGGGGCCATGGTGGATTCCAGCCATGCTCATCCATCTACTGAGGCGAGCCATGCTCCTAGGTAGGATCCCCGCCGTCACCGAAGAGTCAGCCATCTCAGAGCCTGCTCAAATCATGTGCCTGTATCGCACTGACTCACCAATGAACAAGAAGTGAGTCCCTCGAGACAAACCTGTTGATGTTCTCTAGCTTCTCATCCTCCAGGTCCAGGTAGTTGGTGGTGGGACCTCGTGTCTGCTGCCGGTGGAAGTCGGGGAAGCATAGGCCATTGTCTCGTCTCCCATAGTACTGGCAGAATTCATCCACATCTGCTTGGAACAGCTCTGCAAAACACAGAAGAGTGATTTGTTATGATGTAACACAAGTTCAATGTGAGGACACTATATCCCTATACTTATAAACCCAATGTCATCATAGAAACTGGACTTTAAGTCGTAGCCCAGCATAGACCCTGAAATCAACCCAGATTTCTTTCACGCAATGGACTCAATGGGTGTTTCTTAATACCAAGAACGCAAAGATCGTACTTCTGGTCCTGGCAAGACCAGTCTTGCTAACTTGCCTTCCAAGAATGAACTTGGGCTGCAATGAATCATGGGATTGGCTTCATTTGGCGAGGATGCAACCCATGTGTCCTTGATATCTTGGGTGAGGCAAGAATGACATCTGGGGATTTTTGCCATCCTCATGAGGACGCATGAGGAAGTATGTTCAAGTATGCATATACACCCAATGAGAGCACACTAATCTCATGATATCTATTGGCACAGAGCTTTCAGGTAGCATTGGCTTAGGTCAGGACACACTGAATGAAAACTTTCAAATATGGAGTTGGACATCTGCGCTATATAGTAAGATTTATAAACTTCTCGTGAGACTCAACTGCAAGGAGCACTAGTTGAACAAATAACTGCAACTTCCAGAAGCTGCTTGACCATAACAGTGATTCCAAAGCTTCGACTGACCTTGAGATGAGGGAGACAGTAAAAATACGCATAGACTCAAAATAAAAAAAAAACACCCGAGTGGAAATTTTGTAATCTATAAAAAAAGTAAACCTGTTTTTTTCCTCTGACAATCCCTGAAGAGGCTTCAGTCCTTGAGGCCACTGGTCTGATGCATAAGAACGTGTAGAAATTATCATCTGTCCTTTCATTAGTTGGGTACAGGGATTAAACCTGATTATTCGGGGTGCATCTGCGCCATATCGTGTGGCAGCAAGTCCAAGTAGCTCCGTGAGCGTGTGCAATTGGCTACTGGATATCTGAATTTCCCCCTGAGGATAAATAAAGTATCTATCTATATCTATCTAACTATCTATCTAGTGGGTCAAGTCCATGATGATCTGAACCGTGTGAGCTTCTGAGTCCAGAGGACGGCCTGTTCACCGAAGGCCAGGATGAGGAGAGTTCATAAAGCAATTTCTCCAGGGACATACCTGTGCCACATCTGTCAGCACTCTTGGAAATGATTCATCTTAAAGATCTTGGAAAGTATGCACCAACCTGTTTTTTTCTTTTTTCTACCAGACTTACGATTTAGACTTTTTTTGGAAAAAGTGTAAAACCGGATCCAACTCAATCAAATGTCTCTCCACGACCCGCATAATGACTTAAATAAAGACATCCAGGAAACTGTAAAAACTTGCAGTATATGCCGATGTGCAATCAATTTTAATCTCCCTTAAACAGACAAGTACACAAATAAAGATTGTGGCTTTACCGAATCTACAACGGAAAAAAAAGAAAAACGTCTCTGTAACTTGAATTATGTATGTTTACAAAACCGTCCAATTTGAGCAATTTATGGCCAGCTGCTCACATAAACACATGGCAGAACATACCGCGAGATCCCGCGGCTGCCCGTCTGCAGCGCGGCGCTTCCTAGCCTTACCGCGCTCCTCCCCTGCTACATCCGCGGCACTCGCGGCTCTGGCGGGGCCTCCATCTGGTTATCTTCCAAGGCAACCTGGGTGGCCACCCTGGGCACTTGACATCTTCACTTCAGCGGTTTTTACGTACACACAGCGTCTCGTAGAAAAATAAATGTGTCATTCGTCACTGCATATGCTGACGCGGGGTGGCGAAAGCTGCCCCTGAACCTCCAACTCACCCCCCTCCCCAAGCCCCGTGGTTGTATGGCTGGCCCGGTTTACCTCCAGGCCCCTCTGATGGCAACTGGACGGTGACCCTCTCCCCTCAGGGTGGCCGACCGTATGCTTAAGCGACTCCATAATGTAATCTGAACGTGCAATTAGTGGGTTTCTGTTTGCGTCTCCCAGCGGATCTAATCTGTTATGGATAAATATGGGGTGGGGGCAGGGGGAGGGTCGGAAGGCCAGGCCGCGTGCTGTATTATTAGCTGGGTATGCGCTAATGAGTTAAGGGTGTGACGCGCAACAACAATATTTGTAGAGTAGGTTGCATTTCAACAACAATGGAATACAGTATCAAATTATTACCCCAACCCCAGAGGAGATATAAAATCCTGCCTGATAGAAATATGGCTCAGATTCAGACCACGGAGTTCAGTTCTATTTGGACTGCTGGCAGCTTTCATTGCATTCGCTACCAAGAAAAACAAACAACGTGCGAGGCAGCTCCCCCGGTGGCAAGGAGGACTGGGGTCAGTCACGTCTAGACTGTATCCAGAACCGACACACCTAGGAATGATCAAGCAGGTATCACGGGGCGGGGGGGACGCCACTGACGTCAGACCTCCAGGACTGCCAAGGGGAAATGAAGTGAAGGGGCCATTCATTTACAGCTGGAGTGGACAGCCGCCTCAACTGAGGGCAGGAGAAGAGCCAAAATGTGCATTTTCAATCAAGGCAGGACACTTCTATCCAATGAATGTAGATTCTCCCAATTCTTCTGCTTTCCCGGTTTCACGGTCCAGTCGACCGATGTTTCATGAAACCCCAAAAGCAATAAAACCGCACCTTTCAAAAGTTAGCTGCTTTAGAGAAGCAAGGGCTTATTAATCCCGGGGTCATCCACCTGGATGCCTGTGGGCATCATCAAGCTGTGAGCTTTCATTCAGGGGTCAGGGGTCACGCACATGTGTGGGCGTGGCTGGGAGAAGAGAAGCAGTTTGGTGTGGTTACCTGGTATGTGGCCCCTGCAGGTGTAGTAGAACTCCCGGCAGTAGTCATGGCAGAGCCGGGGCAGGCGGGGCTCCAGGTGCAATGCGGCTGCGAGGGCCGGGGCGTGCAAGAGCACCTGGGCATGAGGCGAGCAGCGGGCGCATTTTATCTCGTCCAAGAGCCGCGCACACTCTGTGTTGTTGGTGGAGAAGACCTAGGATGGGGCCAAACGAAAAAGGGGGAACAAACAAACAAGCAAACAGATGAGACAGACAAAAAAGAGGAAGCAAACAAAATAGCCTGCTTGTTTGTCACAAAAGTCGCTTTGGCAAGCGCCGGGCGTTAATGAGGACCGAGTTCGGCTCAAAACAGTCATGCTGTGCCCGAACCACGGAGAATGGCCTGAGCGGGCACCAGGGGAAATTAGCCGGAGTCGTTTATGTAACAAATTAGCTGAAGCGAGACGCGGGATTATCTTTCCGGCCCAGTGCCGCTTCAGCGGCACGGGCTGGTGCAGGACAGCCCTCGGCAGCGTGTGAGGTCCTGGCGTAAACACCAATTAGGAGTCGCACGGGACCCATTGCTCCGGTTTCTGTATCAACAAATCAGCAGCCTGTCTGGAGCAATAATGTCCTCGGCATGAGCACGCGTACCCTGCCCAGCTGCCCCCAGTGACTTTGACGGGCGCTGTCATAACTGGGCCTTCATCATACCGCCGCCGGGTAAACAGTCCCCCAAACAGGGACTGACGTAACTGGTAGCTCGGGTTAGCGCGTCTCCCCCTGGTCGCGTCTGTCCAAACAAATGCCCCAAAAGTAATGTGCGCAATGGCACGTGCCGGGGGCACTGACGTCAGCCCTACCTTCACAATGTGGACCTGTGGTGGCCTTTTATGTCCTGTGCTTAGCGAGCGGAGGGGAATGAGTCATGCAGTGTGCCACGTATGGCATTTCAGAAAACATGCGTGTGAACAGGGGATGCCGAGAGAGACTGAAACTGGAGAGGAGAACGATGGATGGAGAACAAAGCTCCCTATCCAAGTTCCAAATCTCTTTTTCTGAGGGCTACTGGTGAGATTACAATAGAATCTTCAGATGACAATAAATCTTGACTGAGCCGAAATGCTAAACTAGCATTCATGACATCCTCATGACAATATAACTCCATGCTCACACCTTCACTGGCTAATCAACATGCAGCGTGCTATGTAACTATCCACCCTTTGCCTGTGCACGATTACTTGCTTTGATTTATAAAGCACCTATAAATCAGCTGCTTGTATCATTCATCAAACGGGAGCCAAAGCCAAATGTGACGGCGAGGACTGAAACTTTGCAACCTGAGTTGATTTAGTGGTCAGCATAGCTGCCTTTGAAGAAGTCCACCCACATCTGATTTCCAGCTAAGATTCTGCAAAGGTTGCAGGATCAAATCTAGGGCGAGCATTGTTATGTCACAGGTGGGCCCCTAAGCAAGACCATTAAGACCCCCCCATTTTCTCCAGGCCTGCTTTCTCAAAAAAAAAAAGTATGCTGCTTTGGATAAAAACATCTGCTACATAAAAAAAATGTTAGATCTCAAGAGGAACTGTACACAAGTGACCAGCAGCGACAATTCGCAGTGACGAACACCTCCACCAGACTGCTCCCACCCCACAGATGCCAAACTGACATTTCCAAGAAAAATGTAGACCACTTACAATTCGACGCTGCGAACCGCTTAACATCCCTAGTGCGGCACCTGGCAGCCAGATGCCAGTGGTGGATTTCAGGACAAGAAACATATTTATAAATATGCTGCCAGTGAAGAACTATGTCACATCGATCATAGTTATAGGTCTGTAGGCAACTTGTGAGGAGGGACTGTAACCAAACTGGAGATGGTCTGCATGCCCCTTGCATGGTCCATTTAAACTGGACATACTTAAATCCGAGGAGTTATCTAGCTAAGAAAAATCCTGCTTCGTGATACAGGCCCCCAGTTAGGAAATTCCCGCCTTTGCTCAAGGCTCTGTTTACAACACCTTTGCGTTAAAAAAAGACACATTCGGGTGTAAGTGAGTCATTTTTACGCTGTCACGTCGTCTCCCCTAATCTGTCTCTTTACGTGGTGTCTTACCGCCCCCGGAAGGCGTGCGCCTCGCTCTGATTTGTTATTCTAAATTGACCGTGGACTTACAGTATGGGGGATTGGCACCCCCGTCCCGGGGCCGGAGCATTTGGATGCACTCAGCCATGCCCTGTGCCCATATGCCACGTGGGATCGGCTCCAACACTGCCATCACCCTCACCAGGATCCAACTGGACGTCTCACAACATCTTCCCCCCAAGACTCAGCGGTCTCCCTCAGCGCAGCCGCAAAAAGCTTGGATGTTATAAATGTGCTCCCGTCAGGCTTCCGTCTAACAGCTACGGGATTCCGCACGTGTGGCAAAGCATGCTTTATAATCAGTAAAGACCTACTCCGAATACTGGTTCATGGTTTTCCAAAGACGGCTACCAGCAGCACCATAATTTGCGTAGAGGCAGGCGATTAATCATGTCTCAGCTGCGATAAATATTTACGATGTTGCCATTACGTTACTATGAACAAAGTGCTGCGATTAAAAGCTACTTTTTGTAGTCACTGTTATACCTGGGTCTTTATCAAACCGAGATTATATAAACAGTTCACGCAAGGGAGGTTGACGTAACCGAGCTGTTAACTTTAACGCCGAACTCCACTCGTATCTGGACAAGAGGTGTCTGGTTGAGCAAACGTACTAATGTAATTTATCTGAGGACATCATCGAGGGCTTTCAGTAAAGCATTTAAAAACGGTGCATAGTTTGCGTGGGGACAGCGGTATTCTCTTGTATGTTCTGTAATTATGCGGGAATCATAAACGGGAGTCGTATCGCGATTATCCGCAACTCTATTAACATTTATACAAGTCGTATAACAATATGCATCGTACATAAGAAAGCGCACAGCAGGACTGAAATGATACCGGGGCTAGAATATTTTACAGTGAAATAAAATCTCTTCTTATTGTCATCTGGGAATCGGTGTAAGTTGGTGAGGGGGTTGGGTTGCCCTATAAACGACATTACCCCATGGTCAGAACTGAGGACTGAAGGAGAATGATGTTCCCCAGCTACACCCATTAGCGAAACCAACAAACACAATGGTATTGCTGTTATTCTTTACCCATAAGCAGAAAGACTCCGTGTGTGGGCAAGCGCTGTTGTAGGGAGGCGGATAAGTCGACCCCTTTTTGTTCTATTGATTTTTGCCTATTTGCATGTCTTGAGCAAATTAAATGATGCAATATGGCTTTTTGTCACAAAACAAAGTGAGCTCCCACCCAGTCACATATGTTGATTCGCCGGACCTGTTTACATGAGAATGGGGGGAATTCTACCGTGAACTCGGAGAAATGTGAATCTGACCGCTTTTTGTTTTATAATTGCGTCAGGGACGGCAACTTTCTTCCCCCCTCCTGAACCACCGGGAATCTTTTAGCGTTATCTTACAGAAACACGCACTCGCTTCGATAACGCACATTAAATGGAGATTCATGTGCATATCTTGTGAGTTTATGTCAGGCGCTCGTGTATTTATGGGACAGCCGTTCGCGTTCACTGATCAGAGCATTTGTAAAACACTTATCTAAAAGTAACTAGGACTGATCTTTATGTCGGGACGCTATAACTATCATTATTTCATATTAATAAATATTACAGCTGCATATTATATTATTATTGTTATTATTATTATTTAATATCTGTTTTTGCATGCACAACAGTACAGCAATTCTAAACTACATACTATTTGGGCGTCTCTCATTTTAGCTTTGTCCGAGCACGGACTCTGAAATCGAGTTAGCGCAGCCCCGAAGCCGCGGCGGCTCCGGGTCGCTTTATAAGCCGCACTTTTCCGCTCAGCGTGAACGCTAAAGGTTAGAGAGCTATAACCATGGTAACACTGGAACGCTGTGCTCGCGCCCCGGCCAAGAAAAGGTTCCCTACTTCTGCCCTGCTGTCTTTTCGCTCCCGTAACACTGTTGTTTTTCTGCGCAGTTATCACTGTTCTCACACTTACAAACTGCATAGCATTTTGATGATCAGCGAGCCCCGCACAAAAAGCATTTGTAAACTGGTCATCAATCTACGGCTCCCATCCAGAAATGGTTATTTGCAACGTTGCACAATTTCGCTTACAAAGATAAGATGCAAAAAACGCAGTTATGCATATCTCCCCGTGCGTTTTGAAATACAGAGACTCATCTAGGTATGCAAGAATGCAACGTGCCGAACATACCCTGGCGTCTCGCCGGTGAAGAATCTGATAGGCGGCTCTCCTGGTGGGACAGCAGGACACGCGAGGGTACAGTCTGTGACAAATCTCCCCGCTGCTGCCGCTGTCCACTGACAGTTTTCTCTCTCTCTTTTTCAGGCGCTTCGGTAGGCTTCCATCGTAACATCTCCTCCTCCTTGGACTAACTTCACCCTTTTCACCGAATTTTGCATCACCACATTCCCAGACGTTAACCGCGATTGCCAACACCAGTACAATTTTTAAATGTTTCATGCTCAAAATGCTTTAGCAAAACAAAAATTAAAAAACGGCAAATGCAACTATTTATCTATATGAAAAAATAAAATGCTTAGATTTTTGTTACGAGAAAGAGGTAAACAATGCTTGTAATAATTTACTTGAATATATATATATATGCATAAAGAAATCTCTATTAAATATATTTAAAAGAAAATTGTACTTAAAAATAAATAAATTGAAGTGCTGGTTATGATGACATAACACAGAAATAAAAACAATATCTGATATTAAGATAAAACAGTGTTTTGATGTCAGCTTAACTTTTTTGCCTTTCCATAAGTTAAATTCCGTTACTGCACAGTGGTTGGTGTGTTAGGTCAAAAAAGTAGCACTAAGTTCACTCTCACTGGACCTTCAAAAACGCTCACATGTTTCTTTTTGCTTTCCTCCTTCTTTTTAACTAGCGCGCGAGAAGAGGAGCGAGCGCGGTGACGTATCACAGAATTAGCGAGGGCGCGCCTTTTGCCCACTCGCGTACGCGCTGTGGGGCGGGTGGGGGGTGGATTACCTGTCAAAGCGGAGCATCGCGCCTCTGTTGACAAATTTAAGTGCTGAAACTGGTCATAAAATGAGCCTGTAAAACGGCTCTTTCATTCACACTGCGAAAATACTAAGAATGCATCTGAAGAATCGTGCCTTTGTTCTGTTTGCTACAGGCTACCCATAAAATGATTTGACACGTTACATTTCATGGAAACTTATTTAGATTTAGAGGCGATTTAAGGTTTTGTTTGTATACACGAAATTATATGCAGAAATGTCATTTGATACTAACGCAAAAAACGTATGTCAATAAGATTGCTCCTCGCATGGTTTTAACTATAATAATATAATAAAGAGAGAGAATTAAAAGTAATTACCAGTGGCTTTTATATAATGTTTTGTATATACTTATAACATTACGACATACGTATTTATACATGAGAATACGCAAGCGTTCTTCGTAAAATGCTTAATTTATGTTTCATCGCCTTCAAATGTTGTTTCAGCAATCACAGATGTTTGTTTGACTTAAAACTACAGTCCTGCCGTTTTTCTCCCGTGTAATTAAAAGGAGCGACACTAGGCGGTCGCAACACTTACTGCTATGTTGCTCTTCAGAAGAGCCTGATAAGGAGAGGCCGTAGAGGGAAAGGATTTTTTTTTTATTCAAGCCTTAAAAGAGATTAAGATTGTAATCCCGGGTGGGATTGCGGTTGGCCCTTTCTCAGAAAGAAAAACTTCAGATAGCCGGCAGACCTTAAATCACTGACATTACAGCACCTGTTCTTCCTTGGGGGTCTGAGTACTGACCACAGCAGAACCTGCTTATCTGCAGCGATCTGGAATGGCAGCAATCCAAGATGATTTGGCTGTAGGCAATTATGGAAATGGCCCTCCAGAATGTGGGCTGGGCCTCTAGATCCGAGACCCCGGGGAAATATCTGACATTCTAAAACTGTCCGCACTTTCTGGCTTCCCGATAGACGCTTAGAGCCCCAGAAGATGGAATGGCGGTGGGCGATTGTGCAGAAGCTGCGTTGCAGGCTTGGCCAAAAATGCACCGGCATCCACAAGCGTGTTAAACATGTGGGACGCATCTGTGAGGCTGGGAGGTTGCATCTGCTGTACAGAACCTGCAGCGCTGACGCTCAGAGCTCCTCGACCTCGGGGCGTGAAGCCGGGGTTTCCTGCGTTGCCTGACATCATAACTCTCGTGGACAGCGAGTACAGCAGGTTCCTGTCACTTTTGTGAAGAAGTGTGTAGCCTCGCATCCATGCAAGCGAAGCAGCACAAATTCATGCCCAAAGCCATTTATCCAGATTCAAGATTACACTTTGATGCACTTGCTGCTGTCATATAACCCAATTGTGCAGCTTGTGTGTTTGTTTTTAACATAAATTGTATATCCATTTGTCCAGTGCTAATCCTGGACAGGTCATGGGATGGGGGGGGGGGGGGTGATCCCAGGCAGCACAAGATAGGAATACAGCCTGGATGGGCTTCCAGTCCGTCACAGGGCATATGAACATAGATATACACACTACGGTCAGTTTAGAGATGGTAACTAACCTAATGCATGTTTTGACATGTTCTGCGCAGTGCTTATCGTGACCCTGCCTCTGTGAAGCACTTTGCATTGCCTTTGCATCTGAATTCCTCTGTGTAAATAAGCTCACCTTCCCTGTCTTTTCCATCTATTGATCCATCCATTTTCTGCTCAGATTTGTTTTGAATGCAGAGTCACAGTTGTTCAATCCTTTGCCTAATATTTATATGTGTGTCACATGCAACGGAATTTGGGTTCATTTACCCCCCATGATGGACCTCTGCCCATAAATTATGAAGTGGTGTTCTTCCCAATAATTTAATCTCTCCTGTGCAGATGGTCACATGCTCATAATATGTTGTTAATGTAAAACAGTGTGATTTTAAAACTTGTTGAAGTAATATCCTAATAAGGCTGTGAAGGAGAATCTCATTTATGATGGAAAAGCATTAGAATAGAGTGTTGCATCATCATCGCTTAGGTCAGAGGCCACGCGAGTCTTAGCTCTGTGCGTGTGGAGTTTGCATTTCTCTCCGTGTTATTGTGGAGTTTCCTCCAGGGATGCCATTTTTGCTCCACAATTCAAAAACATGTTGAGGCTGATTGGTGTTACCAAATTGGCCGTAAGTGCATTTGTGTAAGTGAATGGTGTGTGTGTGTGCGTGTGTGTCCTGTGACGGGTTGGCACCCCATTCTGGGTTGTTCCCTGCCTTGTGTCCACAGCTTCTGGGATAGACTCTGGACCCCTGTGACCCAGCATAGGACAAGCGGGTACAGTAAAAGATGGATGGATGGCGGCGGCTATTTACCCTAATTTCCATGACTCTACAGTGAACAGCTCTGAGCCGAGTCACATCCCAGTTGTCAGCATACATGAGAATCCTGCTCCTGAAGGGTCCATCACTGCCATCCGAGCGAGCGGAGCGTCCAAACAAGCTGCACCAAGAATATAGCGTCGCATTACACTGCGATGCAACGTCGCAAGTCGCCATGACCCCCAGGCCATCTTATAGGCACTTACATTTTTGTTCCAGTTGAGCTGATGGTGTTGGGACCAGGAAGTAAAGTGGCTTTTACGTGTCAGGCTCATCAAAAGGTGGTGGTGGAGTGGGGGGGGGGGGGGCGTGAAAGGCCCCCAGGCCGTGGAAGTGCCAAAGGGGACATTCCTGCTCTGAATGAGGACGGATTCCTTTCAGCCTCAGGTATGTCCCATGGGAAAAAAAGAGAAGAGAACATAAGGAAGTTAGCGGAACAAAGGTCTGAACAGGTGTGAAACAGAGAAGGCCTTCAAAAGAATTCAAAGTTGCACTTCTGAAAGGCTTCATGTCAAGTGGAATTAACCTGAGATCTTTGGGGGGGATCTAAAGTAACCAGGAACTGGCCGGGGGCAGGATACACCCAAAACATTGTTAGGGAGTACGGTCCAAGGCAGAGTCCATGCTCTGGGGGGGGACGTCATTCCCGGTCATTAAAAGGCATGGCTCATACGTAAGGGCGACAACCTGCTGGGGGGGTGCCGGTGTGTTTTATCGCTCAAACGCAGCTCCCGGTGCGCAGGGCATGCGGCTCCCCTCCGTAAATCGTCCTCGTGCGCTTGACCTGCACTCCTCCCCGAATTCGCTCCGCTCCGTCCACCCCTGACCCCCCCCCCGCACCCCCTACCACGACCCCACTTTCATGTCGAAACTCCCGTTCCTGTCTGACGCCCGGTTATTTGTTACATCTAAGTGATGAGAGTGGGGGTGGGAAAAAAAAGGCGTAATTTATAGATGCGACAGTTTAATGAGCGACGGCCATCTGGTGCGAGAGCTTCGGGGCGGAATGAGAGAGGGAGAGAGAGAGAGAGAGAGGGAGAGAGAGGGAGAGAGGGAGAGTACGACAACAAAAAAACTCTAATTCCAGTAGCGATTTCCAGTAATGCATGCCTGTGGCCCACTTCAATGGGCCTCACATACAAGGGCGTTTAAAGTACGGTGACGTGCCCCGTGTCGTCCACTGAGTCAGTGTCTGCTCTGGGCTCGTTGCCCAGGATCATCAGCCCCTAAATCACTGGCTCTGAACCATCAGACCACACTGGACCTCTTTTATTTTCCCCCCAGCCCGCTGGCTTGTTCTCGGGCCCCGCTTGGATGAAGTAGACATGATGTGTGAGTAAGCTGAGCCACACAGGGTCCCAAGTCCGTGGCACGATACACGGAGGAGGTCGGGGGGCGGGGGGGTGGTGATTTTGTGCAAGGAAGGGAAGACACAGTGGTCTCAAAATTGTTTACGTGACACTCAATCCTGCCCCCACCACCGCCCACCCCCATCATTGCTACCACCCCTGTCCTGGGGGCTGTGTTCTAATAACGGAGAGCGTGGTCTGGGGGTGGGGGGATGAATCACCAGACCTGCAGGGCAGTGCAAAACTGGCCTCTTATCTCTGGCCCAAAACAAGGGGCCAGAAGCCCCCTGCCCCCCCCGGCTCCCGTGTGACCCTCAGAACAGCACGTACCTTGGCGTGGACGCAAGGGGCGACTGCTCCGTGGGGGTAATCGCCAGAGGAAATCACATTATCGCATCCTTATTTTGAGGAGAAGGGGGCGGGATTTTGCTTGCATTTCTGGCACCGCGTGTGTGTTTTCAGATGTTGGATTCTAATCGCATTTCCATGCCTCGCTGTGTGTGTGTGTTTTCCCCCCGCAGGTATGGCCCGCCTGCGTGTTTCACAAAGTGCCCACAGTTACAGGCAGTGACAATGTTACGAGAATCGGCGATGCTGGTGGTCCGGGCCGATTTCCCCAGCAGAGCCCCGTCTCCCGTACCCCTCTGTCCCCCCCCAGCCTGCTCATGCTGCTGAGGTTCTCGTGTGTCCCCCCGGCACTCTGCTCTCGTTGGGTTCCTGTTCCCCTCATTAAAGGGAAACGGTGAGCCCAGATAGACCACACAAAGGCTCCCAGGATGGGGGGAATTCTTTGTGTCTCAGGTATTGAGTGATTTGTGATTTCTGCTGGGGGGTGCTGGTGGTGGCGGGATGGCAGGAGGGGGGTGGCGTGGGGGGAGGATTTAGATCATCTCATTCATTTCTGGCAGATGGCTGAAATTGAACGTTGTGGTACCTGGGAAGACATGTGACTGCTTGGTTCGTCAGTAATCACCCTTTCTGGGGGATTTTCAGGCTGGGTGGACTGAGATCACTGTGGCCTGTGAGCACATACTGTTCATATCAACCTGTGCTAATAATTTTCACATTATGTCAAAAGCCTTCAACTTCTAGGACAACGAGGGAGGAACAGTCTAACTCTACTTCCTTTTAAGTCAATATGAAGAGAAGACCACTCAGTTTTTGAGAAGTCTTTCAATAAATGCAAAACAGTTTTATGTCACATTCTGAAGAGGTAACAAACATCTAACAGAATCACTTTGAACTATTACAATGTGACTCAGGTTGTAATTTATACATTTATTTGCAATTCTCTGGTCAAGTTTATTAAATACTTGTAATATAATTATCTGTTTACCGATGTTCTGTTGGTGCTCGCTAAACATTTACATATAAAATACCGAATTCATCTGAGATATGGGCATATTTGTATACATAAATTTATCGTTGAAAGGATAATCGTGTCAGGGATTTGACTTAGCTGCCTCTGGTACATGTGTTTTCAGTCATGGGGACGATGTTATTTCCATTTCGACTTTCTTAAAAATGTTACCGTCACGGTGGTCTTCGGGATTCCTGTGAAACCGTAGATGTATAAAAACACAGCTATCTGAGAGGCAGGATTTCCCAGGATTTGTGGGTGGCTGTGAGGCGTGGGCAAGTCATGCTGTCTATTTAGCAGACAGTAAAAATGGAGCCGTTCAGTTGTACCACATACCTCGGGCCTGGTTCTGGTATCGGTGACATGTGGGTCATCGGGTCCAGGGGAACAGCGCCACACACGCTGAAGTGCGTCCGACTTGGTGCCGAAGGCCTGAATGGCCGTTTGGAAACCTGATTCATAAAACTTTAAAAAGCACCATTTTCTTGTTATTACACTGAATCGTGTGAGGCCTATTGTCTTAGTCAGTCCCCAATATAGCCAGTTTTTCTCCAGTAGGTTAAGACCAGACCATGTTTTCGGAAGGCACGCACACCCCTGTTCCTTATGCATTTCTAATTGCAGCAGGAATGTGGAAATTTTCTACATGACATGACTTCTGTGCATTAAGTGGTCATGTGATCAGCATCACATGACACAGTTACAGCAAAAGTAGCTGAAGTATGTATACCATGTTTGTCTGGCATATATCATATATTACGGTTTGTTTATGGCTATGGTACATGTATATACTCTTTAAAATACCTAAATACTCTAAATACTTACAGCAAAAATATTTAAGTTGTAATGATTTATTGTTTATGCAAGGTGAGACCTGGGTGACTGGATAATCCAGTTAATCTGTATCACTCTTGCTGATCAGTGAGGTCGTTCCCCTGCTCCTCTCCTCCTCCCCTGCCTGCCGTGTCAGAGAGTTGGGAGCGACGTGCACGCGAACATAGCACCAGTCCCATGAACCCTGACCCCAGAACCACCCGAATGAGGCGGCCCATCCGGCCAACCCGATTAGCCAGGGCAGCGGCCCGACAGACCCCTGTTTCTGATGGGAAAGTTCAGCCCTGTAAATATTTTATGTGACGGGGTACGTAGTCGGGATGCTGAGTTTATCTGGGGCTAATTGCACGGATACGGCCCCCGGTTGTGTCGTGGTCTCCTCCGCGCCCCTGTTCCAGATGCTGATAACTGAGAAGAGACCACCATGAATCGGGGGGGGGGGGGGGGGGGGGTTTGGCTGGCGGTGCACGCCAACCCCAAACCAGGGAAAACCCGCGTGGGGCCGGGAATAGGGACGCGGTTTTGCAA
>JABFDZ020000087.1:1459750-1488069 GCA_019775955.2 Pollimyrus isidori | reverse complement strand
AACTGTAAGACTGTTTGGCCAAATGATCTTATAGTTTTAAGAATGTAATTTCTGTTTCAAGAAATGAGCCAAACCAACGGAGAAAAACTGTAATATAAGATAAAACCAGTGAAGTTACATGAAATGTTTTAATTTTTTTTCTATAATTGCAGATTTGCACCATATAAATATTCTACATTCATGACTACTTTGAAATATGTTAAGTTTATTATACAACTTCCTGCTACAATGCCTTTGCTATATGGACACGTTACGTTTTCAAAAACAGTTATATTGAAATTTACAAATCAAATTATATATCGCAATATATTATCTATGGTTCAAATTATACTGCAATATGAATTTTATGCCATATCGCCCAGCCTGCTACCCTCTTGTCCACCGCGGTAAACCCCAATGTACAGGCGCCCAGCCAGGGGGCAATAAGTATGCCCGGCCCAGCTCGGCGCCTCTCCCCGTGAGCAACTCCAGAGTGGAAGAGGGTCCAACTCCCTTCGAGGAGACTAGTTCCAGAGCCCAGGCCATGCATCGAGGTGAGCCCAACCACATCTAGTCGGAACTTCACAGCCTCGTGCACCAGCTCAGACTCCTTCCCTACCAGAGAGGTGACATTCCATGTTCCTACAGCAAGCTTCTGCAGCAGAGGATCAGATTGCCAAGGTCCCCGCCTTCGGCCACTGCCCAACTCACACTGCACCCGACCCCTATGGCCATTCCTACAGGTGGTTGGCCCACTGGAGGGGGGACACATGTGCCTTGTTTCGGCTGTGTCCGACCAAACCCTATGGGTGTAAGCCTGGCCACGTTTTACTCTTCTCTTTTTCTTTCTTTCATTGTTTGTCATGTGAAACGATGAAGGACATGAAAGAAGATACTGTGGCAAAACTAATGTTTTAAATGTAATGTTTTAGTTTATTCAACTTAACGAACAAAAGGCATCACAACCGGAGAACAGGAACAAGGGAAGGCACTGACAACACGAGAGAACGACGTCAATGGCTGGACTCGGGAACACAAAACTGGGATGCACGACTAATGAATGACTAATAAGAGGCAGCTGAGGGTGATAAACATGAGAGGTAAGACAAGCAAGTGATTGGTATGGCCTGTTTGGGTCATGCTAGTGAGGAGACAGGAGGGTCAGGTGAACATGACATGAGAGTAACCCCCCTGAAACATGCCCTCAGGGTACAAAATCCAAACAGTGGAGGAGACCAAAGAACAGGGTGGACACACAAAGCAGGAAACCTGGACTCCAGATTAGACAGGACTGACAGGAGGGACAGAGCCTCTAGATAGGACAGAACACACAACATTAACTAAAAAGACCAGACATGGGACCCAACAAGGTACCAGGGGCAAACATTTAAATCCTTAACGGGGAACAGGGAATAGAAGTGGAAGGGACAGAGACAGACAGAATAGGCCACACTATGACAGGACAGGCAAGTAGAGGAGCAATATAGATAGGAGTGGAAACCACTGGGGACAAAGACCAGGAATAATAAAAAGCAGAACAGGGCACTGGGACAGGGGCTGGTATGATGGTGGAAAAATTGGAGTCTGGGATGTCCATGATGGCTTATTACCCCTGTCAATCCTAAACAGCCAGTGTTATCTAGACAATCCAAAAGGGACTGATCACTTAATGATATGTTTGTGGTAGAGGCATGCTCCTTAGGAAATAGGTAGTTCGTCTATATGCCGGGTTAAAGATTTCTGTTAGTTGTGTTTCAGAAAAAAATGGAGTTTAATAAATCGAAATAGAGAAACACAGTGGCTCTGTCCTGCTTGATGGCGCACAGAGTGCAGTAAAGGCGCAGGAAGCCAGAAGTTTGGGCAAACACTGGAATTTTAATGGACACAGCAACACAAGGAGCAAGCAACGCTCGGGCTGACATAACAATGACCGGACTGGGGAAACAAACGGAAACGTGGACTAAATACAATGGACTAATGACAAAGATCAGGAACAGCTGGTAAACACGGAGAATCCACACAGGGTTAACGAGGGAGCGTGGCACACGGAAGGAGCGGACGATCAGGGCCTGACAGGCTTGGTGAGCCTATTTGATGGCTCACTATTTTTACCATAATTTTCAGGTTTTTATCACCCATCTTTTCACAACAGCTAGGTTGACACGTATGGTTTATTTGAATTTCATATTGGCTTGATGGTTTACTCCTATATTCCCAAAGCATGCTCAACGGTGCTTTAATGACTAAAGAACTAGCCTAATGCTGCATACCAGTTAATGTGAAAGTTATTCTGTAGCTGATTGAGGGTTCCGGATAGGACTGTCTGCTAATTGCTGTTTTGATGTTACTTTTTAAAAATGAAAGATTTTCACTTTTTGGTCTTTTTATGCTACAATGGCTGGATAACGGAATCTGAAGTCTTATGCTTATAAAAGGTCTTTTCAACAGTTAGTACTGTGACAATTTAATGTGAAATATAATTTTTACTAATTTGACTGAAATAATTTGTAAAGACGCTGTCTCTGGGTGAACAATTTGCTGATTTTAAAATTAAAAAACCAAGGATCTCCTACAGTCAAGTGCAACGGGAGCTGTGAAATTATGTCTGTGGTGTCACCAAGGTCACAGTCTGCCAGCCACTGCAAAAGACAGTGGGGTGAGACAGCACCTCAAGGTGTTTTCCTTCTGGAATTCTCTCTGGTCATTGATGTACTTGAATAAAATATAAGCTGATGAAGGGCAAGCACTGACTCTGTGGCTCTTTTAAATCCCCATAGCTGTGAAGTGACAATTGCAGATGTACAAATATGCTTAAAAATACACATTTTTTGTTCATTTAATATGACAGAGTTTTACCTTCATTGTTAATGATACAGAACAGAAGAGGAAAGTATTTGAATTTTGAATGATGTTATGAATTTTGTGCTGAGAGAAGCTGTTTTTGTTATGAGCGCCGGGTGTGCAGGCGAGTGAATAAAACAAAAGGGAATCCAAAGTACTGGGAACTGGGGTTTAATGGACAGAAATACAGAACACACACGACACTGGTAACTTCAATGCCGCGACAGGGGAACATGGGCAGACACTGACTAAATACACAACACAAAGCACGGGACTGGCGGGCGGCTTCCGCCTACAGGTGGAAACCATCAGGAAAGAACAGAAGGTAACGAGGTGGGCGTGGCACACGAAGGGCTGGAACCAGACGGACGACGCGGTACGTGACACCGACTATGCCATTTTCTAATTGGGGTTTCTTTCAAATCTGCATATTATTATAATTACATGATTCAGTGGGTGACGGCCTTATTAATGTCTCAGAAATATTGGCAGGCGGTGAGTTTTGTCTTCAGGCTTCAGACTGGCAGTATAGAGCGCGATGATGTCACTCTTGTCTGAAACATCAGCCTGTGTGGCTCCTGAGTTTCACGTGTTTTCTGTCATTCGGACATCATCGCTCTGACCCCGAGAACCGATGATTATAAACTGATGACTCGTCTCTGCTGCCGGGAGATCTGAGTTCCAGTCGTGATGCCCTTCCCTCAACCTCCTTTCAGCCCCGGCTTCCTCAGCAGACCTCAGGACTGTCATTGTCACATAAACGGTCAGAGGCCGGCTAGCCCCGGCGTCTCAGTAAATCTTCACTTTGTCCTTTCTCTCCCTCTATTTTTGAAGGAAGGCGTTAAGCCAAGCCAGGCAGTAATGCGATAGGGCCGGGCTGGGTGATTGACGAGGGCAAGGCTCAGTTGAGAGGCAGAAAGGGTCGCCTCTTATTTAAATGCTGCCCAGCTGTCCGGACTTTGCTTTTTAAAGCAGCGTGGGCATCATTGGTGACCATTCTTATTTTACTGAGCTAAATATAGAGGAATTCTGTGATGAATTTGCAAGTAGGTCACAGTGGGGCGTTAGTTCGGCCGTGGTTCCCAATGACCTTCATTGAGCTGCGGGTGCAATAGAGTTCTACTCTTAAACACTTTGTTCCGTTTTTCTGACTATCAGGAGCACCTGGGTTTGTTCAGGGTGTAAGTAGCGTATGTGGTTGGTGGTTGCAGCATTAAATGATCACGCTACAGACCAGCCAGAAACAAATCATACTGTGTTTACACACGCTGCCTGATTTAAGAGAGTAAATTAAAAATAAGGCCAAATTAAAGAAGTCCAGATCAGATGACATGCATTTATAGCACAAAACCAGATCAGAGAATTATTTCTCCGACTTGGTGGTGAAAAGTTTATTGAAGTACATCTTGTAATATATGATTACTGTGGTATACAGTTTACTGGAACATCAGCATCAATTGGCTTAATAAAATCAGTTTTTAAATATGCTTTTAAAGTTTGAGGAACGTTTTCCATAGTGTGGTTGTTTTGGGTTGTATATTTGGGGCAAATACTGATTTTTTTTTGTGTGCCCGTGTTTTATTTTATTCTCTTCTAATATAATCAAATTTTGGACTTTCGAGAAGGTTGAGAAGAGCATGATGCGAAAAATACAAGTTAAAGTTTTTCTTGAATCTGTTTAATAGATCATCACCAGTTCACCACGTGCAATACGCAAAGTCTCGGGGCTCACCATGACATGAACGACTGATCACACGGTCAATGAAGCACAAACAGAGATTTTATGAGCGCTGTAATTCCTGATCCGTGCGCCGTCTTTCTGCTCAGATTCCTCGGCATTCGACAACCCCTCTCATTGGGGGCTAAGTGAAAGGTCAGAGGTTGCCCAATCCTAATTAAAGGGTACACAATTTCTTTGAGGGGGGGGGGGGTGATTGATATATAACCTTCCTTACATTCCTCAATTGCCAATGAACAAGTCTGTGCAAAGACGGCAGACAGACACTCACATGTTCTACACACTGTGTACCTCTGGACCGTGGTCTACTACAGGGGAGGGAGGGGGGGTACTTAGCAGGGTCACAGTGCCGGAAGCTCTTCTTACCTAAGGTTTATGTTGTGTCCATTGTCACTCCTCATACTTCACTGACACTGAGGGACAAGAATGAGTAAACAGTAATAAACAGACAATAATTCATAACAAACATTAATTAGAATTCCCTAAGACATTGAAGTCATAATTTTTAAATGGATAAGAAAGACAAAATAAGGGATCCTTTAAAAACTCTGGCAGGTGGAATAAAACCATGAGCTCTGCTCCTCAGTACCTTTAAAGCGTTTTAGTTGTTGTTCTGTTAGTTGTGGAAGTGCGGTGAGGTGGGCCGTTTGTGCTGTGCTCTTTCACCATTGTGTTTTTATTAAATATATTATTATACATTATGCATTATACATATATTATGTATGTTATTGTATTACATAGTAGGCAGTGGCAGCTTAATGGGTAGGGAAGCACACTTGTAATTGAAAGATTGCAGGTTTGAATCCCTGACGCGCACGGCACCACTGAGGTACCATAAGCAAGGCACTATTCCCCAGGCGCTGAATTGACTGCCCCTGCATGTTGCCATGTCATGTAGGGGTTAAATGCAGAGGATGTGTTTCATTGCTGTGTGCCAGCACTAGTCTCTAAATTACATTTGATTCAACTCGCATTTCCAAATCTGTCACCTTCTCCTCCTTTTGGGTAAAGGGTACTGCAACAGAATTCAGTTTTCTTTTTTGCTAGGGATTTCATTTCATAGCATTTCAACACATTTCACATCATGTTACAAAAAGACAGCAGGCATTGTTAAATAGAGTAGAGGTTCTAGAAAAATGTAGACAGGACTAAAAGGCTACATGGTGTTTCGCTTGAATTGTTTGAGTTAAATAAAAAACATATTACATTGTTCTGTAATACAATAATGAGCATTGTTCTTGAACATTATTAATTCCCCATGAAGAGTTTGTTTTCCCTTGGGCAGGATTATCTTCATGAGTACTAAAGGTGGAGTGTATCAAATGCAGGGATTAGGGACTGGCCCGATCCTCTCGGGTTCAGATCAGCATGTGATGCACTTTGTCCATCTTGACGTTTCTGTAGTTTTTTTAACTGGCATCTTGACTAATGTGTCTCACACAACGGGAGCCCTGTCCATTGCCAGAGGACTCATATTAATATTTAATCTGTTTGTTGCATTAAACACAGCTGAAAAAAGTTACTTTTAAAGCTGCTTTCTTTAGCTTAGGCTGATGTCCTTTACTGATATTTGATGAAACCTGTGGGCTATAAATTCAGCAGGCTATTGAGTATGTACAGTAGCCTAGACCAGTGTTTCCCAATCTGGTCCTTGGGGACCCACAGTTGCCCATGTTTTTGGTCCTTCCCGGCTCCCTGCCAGACAGGCCACATTTTGGGAGCTCGGAGAGAGCAAAAACGCGGACTGCTGTCGGTTCCCGAGGACCGGATTGGGAAACACCAGCCTAGACTATTTCCCAATGTTGGTGTATGAAGGAGGGACCCATAATCTTTTCACCCGTTGTCCTTGTACAGGTATTGCTGCTTGTTCTTCGGATCACGTGACTGCAAAGACACACTCGCACACAAACACGTGCACGCACCAGTGCTGGTATTGCTGAAGCCATCGGGTCCGCATTCCTATCCCAAAAGGCAGAAGTTAGCCCTCCCTAATGTGGCACCATCTGTCAGCCCCCGACAATGGCCTGGCAGCACTACAGAGCGGGGGCAGAAGGAGGCGTGGCCGTGAGCCCCACATTGGCTCCCGCCCCTTCCCCAAAGTGCCTGTGTGATATCCACACCTGCCCATTATATCGTTGACGGAGCAGCCTGATTCCGCTGCTCGTCTCCGGAAAGGAGTAGCACCATGACATGAATCCTCGGTGCCAGCAATTAAAAGAAAATCTAGGCTGGGTAAATTTAAGCGGAAGGCCGTGTGGCATTTCCTGCCATGGTTGAGGGCTACCTGGCACCATCCTTCCCTACCAAGAACCTGTCAGACACATAAAGCGCTCCGTTGTGAAAAAAGACAACACTGTGGTGGTTTGGGCTTCCCATAATGCATTACCGGAGCAGACACTTAACAGCTGTATCTACAGACTCCTGGTGGTGGCTGTTTGTGGACTACAGTGCTGGAGGAATGGTGCGCAGTGCGTACAGTACATATGTAGTGGGCCTGACAGATGGTGGACAGCAAGGAGTATTTCCTTTTCACAAGCTACAGTTGTTGTGAAATGTAGATAAAATACACCGTGCTTCTTTTCGGACAGTGGTTATACATTGCTAAGCTGACCATACAGTCCTACCAGGTCTCTCAATGCTGGGCACCCAGATGTACTTTTAGAAAAGCAAAAACCAAACATGGCATTGAACATGGCATACATGCATACAAACCTCTTGCAGATATATTGTTTCTAACATTAATGTTTAGTTGAGCGCTTAAATTTGCATACCCAAATGATGTACCCCTTGTAGAGATCACGTGTTTCCTGTGGAGCTCCACTATACAGGCGTATGCAGCTGGACCGGCTTGGAAGTTTCCCTTTTTCCCATGAAACCCTTTGTACAATACAGATTGGCCAGGATATCGGAGGTGCCCTCCTGATATTTTATCATATGGTCTCCCTGTTTTTAACTTGGAGGTTTGTGACGCTGTATTTTACGGTCCTAGTCCTGTGTTATTCGATGTTGTCCTTGCCTGCACCACAGTCAAACCTCGCCCCGCTGCTCGGCGCTGCCGTGTGTTTAAATCCTCCACTGCCGCTCAGTTTTCATCTATTTTTAACCAGAATTGTAGGACCTCTGAGTTTTTATACAGCGAAAATGAGGAGCTGAGCTCCTGGTTTTATTCAACCTGCCAGACTGTATTGAACACGGTGGCTCCATTAAAAACCAGGCAGCCTAAAGCCAAATCTGAGCCGTGGCTGAACGACACGACCCGAGCTGCCCGACGCGAGTGTCGCCGAGCCGAGCGTAAATCGGAAAAGGACAAACCACAAGTGTCACTTAAAATGTTAAAGGACTGCTGGCGTCGTTTTCAGACAGCCACTAATGATGCTAAAAGATTATTTTTATCTGATGTTATTTTGTCTAATTGTAATAATCCTCATGTTTTATTTAGGACCATAGAGTCTGTTCTCAAAGCTCCAAAGACAGACAGCTTTGAACCCTCTTTCACTGCTTGTGAAAACTTCCTGCACTTTTTCACTGAGAAGGTCACCTCTACTAGGGCTCTTATGGCTCCTGTTGCTTATGATCCTTCAGTATCTGGTTTTTGCTCTGCTGTTTTTGATAGTTTTGAGCCCCTAACTTTGACTTCCTTACAGGAGATTGTTGATCATCTAAGTCCTGCAGGTTCTCCTAAAGATGTTGTTCCCCCATGACTATTAAAATAGATTTTTTGAGAGGCTTTTGATACAGTGAATTGTGCTATTTTACCCTCCCGTTTGGAGCAGTGGGTGGGCATCAGCGGGTTACCTTTGGAGTGGTTTAAGTCATATTTTGTGGATCGAACATTTTGTGTCAGCTTAGGTGACCGTGTGTCCTCCTCAGCTCCCCTCTTGTGTGGGGTCCCACAAGGTTCAGTTTTAGGTCCCTTGCTGTTTCTTTTATATCTGCTCCCACTTGGATCCATATTTAGGAAGCATGATATAGCTTTTCATTGCTATGCAGATCACGGCCAGATCTTTGTGCCTTTAAAAAAGAAAGACTCTCATTCCATTCTGCCATTACTGAAGTGTCTTGAAGACATTAAGGCCTGGCTGTCTCATAACTTCTTGAAATGTAATGATAATCAGACAGAGGTGATGGTTTTTGGTAGCTCTACTGAGACCCCCAACCTAGACTGAGGCTCTTTGGCACAATATATTAAGCCAACTGCCACTAATTTGGGGGTCAAGGTTGATGTTGACCTTAAATTTGACTGCCAAATCAGGGCTGTGGTTAAATCTAGCTTTTTGAGTAGTGGAAGTTGGCTAAAATAAAGCCAATTCTCTCCAAGCAGCTTTTTCAGACTATAATCAATGCATTTATTCTGACTCATCTTGACTACTGCAATGCACTTTACGTAGGGGTAGGTGCATCCTTTATTACTCAACTTCTGACGGGCACATGGAAATATGATCACATTTCGCCTGTTTTATCAGTGCTCCATTGGCTGCCTGTACAGCCAATGTTTAGGATTTAAAATTTAAAATTCTTTTATTTCCTTTTAAGGTGCTAAAGCTATTATACCCTTACACACCCTCCTGGTTTCTCTGGTCTACTGGCCAGCTGCTCCTCAGGGTGACTATAACTAAGTGTGAGCTTAGAGGGGACTGGGCTTTCGCTGCTGCAGCTCCCAGAATGTGGAATGATCTGCCCTTGCATCTTAGACAGGCTTCTTCTCTGTCTGTTTTTAAATCCATGTCTTTTCTTTGGCTTTCAATCCCTTGTGAAATGTTGATTTTAGTTTATTTTGTTTGGTGGTATATCATCTTATTTTGTATATGTGCTTATTTTATGAACTTTTACTTACCTAATTCTAATTGCCTCATTATGTACTCTGTACAGCACTTTTGTCCCGTGTGCTTCATAAATAAAGTTGGTTGGTTGGTTGATACCGGAGGTGAAGAATGTGCTACCTGAGATTAGTCCCGTGCTTTTATCCCGAATCTGAAAATCCTCGACGGAATGCCACATCATTCATCGGCTCATGGCTGCCTTCCGATTCTTATGGGGACAGAGATGCCTATCAGGTCTCCAGCCTCTGATTGGCCGGTCCAGAGACAAGGGACAGGGGTCACCTGTGGGCTACACACAGCTCCAGCACTATTTTGTTAAGTTCTGACCTGTTCTAGGTAACCAACCAGGTTTGATTTCAGCATCAAATTATTTCTGTCAGTGTGGCATTTGTCTGCACGGCTGGTAGCTCTGTTATCGTGCAAGAGGGCAGTTGGGCAGGCAGAGATTTAAAACCACCCAGGATCAGCACGATAAAAGAACCTTTGCAAGTAATTGGTCTCATTTTATAATGTAAACATTTACAAGAGCTCAAGCATGCTGTCCTAATAATTACAGTGTGTTGATGCACTGATTTTTTTTTTCACCAGTCCTGAGCAGAGCTGTACAGTTTTCATGGCCCATTGCCAGCACTGAATTATAAGAGTAACCATCACAAAGGAAACCGCGATAGGCGAAGGTTTGGAAAGTGCTCCGGTGTTTATCGTAAGTCGTGAAACCGTGACAGATCATAGCCTTAGGGTGAAAGGTCACAGCAGCAAGAACAATGGACAGGGGCTTGGCTGAGGTGGGAGAGGGCCTTGAAGAAGGCATCTATGTGAATGGGGGAGTGGGGGAGTGGAAACCCGGGCAACAAGGGGTCTTTAGTTCCAGAGGTGGCCAGATAGGATGGGTGGGGGAAAAGGGGGATGAGGAGATCAAAGGCATCATTATTTCTGGTCTGGAGAACGCGGTGTAAAGTTTCTCCTGCCTGCAATTGATTACAAGATGTTCTGTAGTATGTAATCAGAGGATGTGACAAGAGGCCTTTCAGTGACTCTGCAGAAGTTCGAAAGAGGAAGCCTGATCCTGTTTGTGACCGGGGAGGTTTACAAAGAAACTCAAGTAAAATGCAGCAAAGTTCACCAGCATCTGTAACCCTGATAGCTTCTGTGGCCCTGTGGTCCACACCCATCCTACTCTCTGACCTTTGAGTGTCTCTCGAACATCCACATATCTCTGCTTTCTTGCAGAGTTTGGATGAGCAAAGTGTAAAGTGGGAATCATTAAACAGAAGTCGCGCTGATGTCCACCCTGTGGCTGAGCACCATGGCCGTCTGCTTGAGGACGACACCCCAAAGCTCTTTTGACGCTTGCATCACTCTCTGCTCTTAACCTTCTTTTATTTCCATCGCTGGGCTACATAAAAACGAACAATGTACTCTGCCATTGAACATAATGCTAATGCTAATATTTCATGTGACTCGTATTGAATGTGTACACTATTGATACTGCACTAAAGCATCAAGTATTTACATTAATATACTGTAATACATGAGTGTGCGGTTTTCTAGGCCTGCTATGTAGTGTAAGTCACCCTAGACTGGGCCCTGTTCAGCTGACGCCTTTCCCGTGATTAGCCTGATTGTATTGTAGAAAAGGTACTAGCTATAGTCATTACAGAAAAGCCACAGGTTTTGGAAGAATCTATGGGGGAAAACGACAATTGAGAAGAGATCAGGATGCATCATTGCACATGAGAATTGATAGAAACTGATAGAACAAGGTGTTGGTTTTAATTTTTAATGTCACTGCCGGAGTCACAGTAGAAGTGTGTGTTTGTGATTTGTATTCAGTAAAATCAGTTACTTTCCATATTATTTCTTTTTTTTCAGCAATTTATCTGTTCTTATTTTAATATGCTTGCCAAAATGCATATAAATGCAAGAGTTGAAAATGTTTTATCAGGAAGACGGTGTAAGGAGTGGATTATTCATTACAATAAAAAGCTAATTACTTTCACCTGATTGTGTTGGTTTTCTCTGGTTTTTATAAACATGCCTTGGTTTGTAATCTAAACTTATATGAATCTATTGTTATATTTGTAGATTAATGGTTGACACTAAGCTCTGTGTTTTGTTTAATAGGATTTTGTCATTGAATCAGATTTTCTAGAAGTCGGATGAGCATCACCGTAAAACTATATAAAGCCTGGGCTTTAGGTGCCCTCAAACACGACATGATGCTGGGCTACAAGAGGCAAACCTGACCAGCACACGTCGTTACCACCAGAAATTTGTCTTCCACTCTCCACAGAGGTCTACTGAGACCCAGGAAGTGACTGACAAAAGGATTATGGGAGTGGTCTTTCTTCCATTGCTAACAATAACGCCATATAGGGTCCGAATTCCAGATGATGAAGTGCCGTCTCAATACTTTAGGGAACGAGTCATCACCTCTTTGCCAGGGGCCTGTGGAAGTCTAGTCGAGAGGACCCTTGCGGAAGAGAAATTCACCCTGGGTGATGCCCATGTTTTCACCATTAATTGTTTAAAATATAATTTTAAAACATTCTATAGCTTTACATTCCCAATGCAAAGCTAGAACATGTGATTTAATATTGTATACAGCATTTATGTATCTGCCTGTATTGCTATTAGACAGCTGAAAGCCCTGCTTTCTCCTGCCGGGAAGATGACGTTGTCAGCAGAGGGTCCTTCGACGCTCACACTCATGCTCACTCGCTGTCAGGTTCCCCCATCTGCTCTGCCTGTCCACACCGCCACCCGTCTGCGCTCTTAGTACAGGTGCAAAGGGTGTCTCCTCACTCAGCGAGAGTGTTAAAAACCTGCGAATATCAGCCTCCCACCCCGATTACTGAATGACTCCGGTGCATTTTTCAAATCCTCTTCACGAAAATGCAGAAGATTCCCAATGGTGTGGAGTCCCTGACCTTTCTCTGGAAGCTGAGCCTAGACACAATAATGCCAAGTTGGCCCCTTGATAGCCAGTTTGTTTGTCTTACTCTACTTGTATGTTGTTTTGGATGAATAAATTCTGCTAAAGAAAATTAAGTATATGTACAAAATATATGTAAAGAAATTAAAATGTGGCAAGAATTCATGTGACACGTGATCATGGTGAGGCAAGTCGTATCAAGCATGGGGGGTTTGGAATATTTAAAATGAGTACATGATGTGTAACACCTCCAATCCATCGTCCAGCTTATTGTAGTTGTGTGGCATATCCATCTCTCCCCTAACTTGCTCAGGGTTACAGAGGGACTGGGGTGCATCCTGATTGGAATATTGCCGCGTATCTTAGTGGGTTAGGAGACCGTGTCTGAGATTGGAGGGGCTCTGCTTCGTTGTGTTTTCCTAGTTGGGCCCTCAGTTGCTCTAGAGACTGACGGTGCTTTTGAATCTGATAAATAAACAAAATCAGAGGGCACACCTAAACCTATAGGTAGCTGAGACAACAATAACCCCCCCCCCCCCCCACATTTCTAGGCTGCTGGAGGAGTCCTCGGGGGAACGGGGGAAGCCCATGTGACAGGGGAGAACAGACACGGAGCAGGGATGGGATTCTAACCCTACACACACATGAAGCATGGGTGGGATTTCAGCCCCACATACACACAGAGCAGGGGCAGGATTCAAACTGCACACACATGAAGCAGCGACGGGATTTGAGCCCCACATACACATGGAGCAGGGGCAGGATTCAAACTGCACACACATGAAGCAGCGACGGGATTTGAGCCCAACATACACATGGAGCAGGGGCAGGATTCAAACTGCACACACATGAAACAGCGACGGGATTTGAACCCCGCATACACATTGAGCAGGGGCAGGATTTGAACCCCACATGCAGACAGAGCAGTGACAGACAACAACGAACTACCCTTCAACCTGACTGGTCACCAAGTACCGGAACATGTGAGTTCTGACTGCATTTTACGCAAGTGAGTGATCAGCGACAGGATTTGAACCCTGCATATGCACAGAGCAGGGGTAGGATATGACCCCACATATGCACAGTGGAGGGGTAGGATTTGAACCCCACATATGCATGGAGCAGGGACAGGATTCGAACTCCACGCACACATGGAGCATGGGCAGGATTCGAACCCCAGACTCCAGAGGACCAAGACAGCAGTGCTGTCATTCCAGAATATTTTTTGTATATTTTCCGGTACTTTGGATTGCATTGCATAAAAGTTTGAATTGCATATTTTCAAGATACTGAGTGATTTTATTGTTGTTATTTATTACAGCTAAAAAGTGAAGTAGGATTTTGTTCCTTAGGGACTGCAAGTGAATCTGCTTACGCCAATAACAAACCCAGAGAGGTAATAAACAGTGTTATGCGTTTCATCACAGGCAATTTAATAAGGGGCATCGATAGGAAGACATCACCAGACCCTAAATCAAGTCTGTATCTAAGGATCCAGTGCTGCCTCAATGACAGGTGATGGCACAAGTTTAGAGTCAATGATGTGGGCTTGACGTATTCACCAGGACTTTACTGAGGCAAAGAGAAAGGGGGGCATGGGCAGCCATCACTGGGCTTTGGGGGGTGTTGCTCAAGAAGGAAAAAATGGTGGGACTTCATTCCACCCCTCCCCGCAGATGAACCGGATCCAAACATATCGGGTTCCTGCTCTCCTCTATTTATATAGGCTGCATATCCACACAGCCGGATGGCCTGAATGCTGGGCTTAAGTGAGAAAGCGCAGAAAGAGGCTGTTCCCTCTTGCAGGGAAGTTATTCCCAGTCATTTTGGCCAGAAGGTGGGTTTTCTGCATTTTTGGAGTTTTTTCCGAGTGGTTTTTACCTGGTTCATCCAGGGAGCATAGGTCCTCCTAGGGTTCTAGGGTCACTGTTTCTAATCTCTGAGAGGAATTCATTTTTATTTATAGCAGCACAATAGCACAAAACCCAAAAAATGCACTAAAATAAATGATTTATCTGGGGAGACAGATTGAGGAAGTGACAGTGATATCAGTGATGGATCCTTCAGGGTTTGCTTCTGTCTGAGTGGAGTTGGGGACAGCTGCAAGTTTGACTATTTTAAAGGAGCTCTAAGCTCCTCTGGCCAAATATTCCTTCTGAGGTTTCATTTCGTGGTCTGGGTGCAGGGGGTGGGGAGGTGGGGTTTGGGACGTGCGACAACAAACCACCCTTGAACTTGCCTGGTCACCATGTCCCGAAACGTGTGAGTTCTGACTGCATATATATACAAGTGGTGGGAATTTGAGGGCCTACAGTCAGGGGATCCTGACTCCAGCACATTCCGCAGCTCGTGGCAATGACAGCTCTGCTGTGAAAGAACGCCGTCCGCTTTTTTCCCCGTTAATTTGAAGGCATAGGTAGAAGGAGGGGTGCTCTGTGCTCGGGCAAGTGCTCATGTCTGAACAACTTGATCAGGTTAACCAGTTCGGTTTGTGTTCCAACGATAAGATGTCCAGAACCATGGGGTCAAGGGTATGAGTGAGCTGATAGGGATTGTGAAAATAGATATAAATTATGAAGAAGTGAGTTTATCAGGCAAGCGGTAAAGACGCCATGGAACATGGTGTTCTTGCCGGCTTCACAGTCCAAAATAACATTGTTGCATATCTTATCACAGTAATGGCGCAAATGCACTAAGCCAGTCAATATAAATCTACGAATTCATAAAACCACAACCGTTTGGCTTGAGGATGGGGGAGCAAAATGCTTTTCTCAATATGAATATTTGATGCCTAATGCTCAGTGTCCCCCTGCATCGTTCTGGGGAAGTGCTTGACACACCCAAGATGGCATCTCATCAATCATGCCTCATTAACGCCCTTGGCATCTCATTCCCTGGGGTGGGGAGCTTATCCCTGGGTAGTCGGTCTCAAGGCGCTGGCAGAGATCCAACCAGCACTTCACTGCGATCCTCTGAAGGAGGCGCCATAGAACACCTCACTGGGAAGCAGCTAATGACTTAAATAGAATAAATGGTTAAAAATAAAACAAATATACGTGCAAAAACTCCAGAGAACTTAAATGGAAGAAACAAGGTAATTAAGCAGAGAGTTGCGACTATATAAAGAGACTGGTTTGTTTGTTTCTATAGTTACTCTGGACTTCCCTCTGCTTCCAAATTGGCTAAAATAGTAGGGCCTATTTCCGAGATGTAATGAAATGACCGACCTGACACGTATGGGGCATCTGCGGCATCTATTGAACTTCACACATGATGGGGGGTTTGCAGCTGGGGTTGCTGGTCGCCACCCAGTGTTGTGCAGAGTACGTCAGCATCTCCAGTAAACAGTGAGTTATTTCCATCTACATTTTGAAGGGTGTGCGTGGGATGTACTTCCTTCCAAATTTCGTGGGCCGTGTGTTCATCCGGTCAACCTCTAAATGTTGACAGCACTCCTTTCAAAACTGCACATCTCATTGCCGGTGGACATGAAGGGCCGACACTTAATTCAGCCCCGTAATGTTGCCCGGTATTGCCCATTGCTACTGACAGATTGAATGTGAGGAAATGAAGGATTACATCGGAACGCAGTGCCCTGAATTTCCACGCTCCAAACAATTTACATACCCTAAATGACTATGGTCAGCTACTTGCTGAAGATATTCAGGTTAAGCAAATGATCTCACTAACCACCCCCACTTCCTCCTGGGCTATTTTAGCAAGTCAACCTACTGAGTATTGCATCAGTTTCCAGACGTACAGTAATTATTGATCTTTTTTGCTAGATTGCAGTACCTGGCACCAACTCTACCATTGCCTGCCCAGACCATGGCTATGTCAGGGCCCTGCCCATCTTGCACTGCGTCACCGTGTCACTTTTGCCCTGCTTCTCAAGATCAAACTCTCCCATCTAGCTTCTTCCAAAGCCCAGATCGTGTGTCACGCCGTGGGACCGAGCCGTTCGCCTTGCCCTGCCGAGAGGCGTTTCTTTCTATGGCAGGGGCGGGTGTATTTAAAACCGATGCCTAGTGACAGCAACCGCAAGAGATATATTTGGCCTTTCTAGGAATAATTAATATGAAAGGTCATCAACTGTGGTTTTGCAGGGCTGTGGTCCATCGCGGTCCATCGCTTACTTTGTATGTTCAAGGCGGCAGGAGAAGTTCCATACATGGCAATCCCTAGAGCTCTGTCGGCACCCAAATGAATTTCAGACGACATCAAGAACCTGGGGGCATCTGCCCACCCACACCCCCTACTGGGTTAACCTGACTCCTCACCTCCAGCCCATATCAGGTGTTGGGCATTTTGTGCACCTTCTTGGCATGCCCCTTAGAGGTCATGAACTTTGACCCCTCAATAAGGGCCTACATTTCCGGTTGTAAAACAACAAGTATATGAAGGACCTTAGTGACTCTGAGACTTCGCCAAAGGCTAGACAACGGTTATTATATTAAATGAACTCCCTCTCCCCAGACCACCAACAGCACCTCCACCCCCAGACCCTCCCTAAGACAATATGTATCATGGCCTGATTTCCACAGCCCCTGGGTGAACAGATCTGTGTCAAACCTGGGGCTTCCACATGGTATCAGTCACTCCCCAGGCCCCAGAAGCACCTGACTCTGACCTGACCTCTGCATGCTCCGTGTCACCTCCTCCAATCAGAGGCTTTGCACTCACATCACACGTAGACTCCATATAATATTAATACTTCTGCAGCCCTTCCCTCCATAGTTTCCATAAAGCTTGACATGCTACAGTGATGAGCAAAGTCACAAAGTACCATCACTCTTCATTTAGTGACTACCTCAGTTATGGAATAAGTGTCCAAACAATACACACATTTACAACCCAAACTCCTCAGTCAGAGAGATTTTTGGAGCACAACGTGCAAAATGGTGCTGGGAAACTGAGAGGTTTCCTTTTTTCCTGGGTTATTCCCTGCTTTCCACCCAAAGTTTGCAGGATAGGCTCTGAACCCCCCTGACCCTTAAATAGGACAAGCAGATACAGAGAATGGATGGCTGGACAGAGGAGAAAAGAAAGAAAAGGAGGCTAAAGGAAAGTCACAAGCGTAGCCATCTGATTTTCTGGTAGCTACCATTTTGCTTAACTACTGTACCTGGCCATTGGAATGGAACCTGCTTGTTAAGCCAGGAGTGGTTGTGCTGTTTCTGCACAGTATGATATACTGTAAGGTCTTTAGATGCAGAAGGCTTGTGTTTTACGCAGACTTGGTGATGTATGATTGCAGATTCCATTGGAATATCTGGACGCTGGGACAAAGTGGCCTGACTGGACACTGTGAAAGAAGCTCTTTGTGGGTACCATGGCGAGTCAGGATGTCGTAACGCCAGTTAACCTCATCATGTTTCTGGATGTGGGGTCTGGAAATGTGGAGGAAATCCTGCAATGACACGGGGGAGAACACGTGACTCCACACACGTGAAACCAGAGCAGAGACTGTACCCCTGGTCCCAGAGGTGTGAGACAACAGTACTCACCACTGCACCAGCATACCAGCCCCAGGGAAACTGTTACTAATCATATTTCTTGCAAACCCATGAAAGGTTAAGATATAAAAATAAATGGCAGCCTCAATTTAATGCATCTAAGCCATGTACACTTTTAGAATCTGCCAGGTACGAATGAAGTGAATGTTTAAATGCAATGCCCGTCCTCTCGCGGGCTTATAGTTGAAGGTTATTTAAAAGCAGCAAATATGTTGTGGCAGATGACAGAAAACCGCAGCGTGCACGTCTCTTAAAAAATACCCGACTTTGCCAAAAGAGGGCGCCAGTGTTCGTTTACTCACTGCATGAGGGGTTTCCTTACACAGAAAAGTTTATCTTAAAATTAAATTCACATTTAATTCACCTCTTTTTAAAGACAGACTACTTTATTTGCATTAATAGTAATCCCTCATTCAGTTTTAAAACTGAATACTAGAATACATGCTATTTTCAACAGTCTACTTTTTTGTATTATGGGAAATGGTTAAAACAATGTTGTAAATTGAGGCTGACATTGTTAATTACCTCTTATTTATATTATTTTTATCTTCATTGATGAAGTTTAGACTTTCAGTCAATAATTTTTACCCTGCATGGAATGACCAGTAATTTGGGCTTCTGTAATGTGATCCACAGCAACAGTTGTCTAAAATGGTAATGTTTGGGAGATATTATTAGTGTGTATTTTAGGAGAGGTGCTGCACTATGCAAAATAGTTATTATGAACACTGGTGAGATAAAGCAAACTTTTAGAGCAAAATTTTATGGGAAGGTATTTTATGACGGCTTTAGTCGGGGGGCTGGGGTGGGGGCATGGAATGTGCAAGAGGAGAGGGGGGCTGTCCAATGGTCTTTCTTTAATTAGCTGGGGGACAGGAGGCATCCTGTCAGAGCCTTTTGGGGGAGGAGTCTGGGGCTATGACTTTGGAGTATTACCTGCAGATCCCCATCGGGGCAGCGGCACTTGCTCGGAGTGTGTAGGCTGTGTGGGAGAGCCCCCTTGAAACTAGGTCTTAAGCACACAGTTTATTTACCCATCTGGGGGAGTCTGACTGACGGCAGCTGCAGGGCAGCTAGCTGCAGGCATGGCTTGTTGTCTGCACAGGGTGGGACTTTGTAAAGCGACGGAGTGGATCTTTGTGATATCTGTCCTTAGCAGCTGTCTCTCTCACGTGGCTGCTCAAAGCTTCGATTCTGCTTTCCTTTTCCAACAGCGACCTGGACCTAACGCCGACACGATCTTGCTGGCCAATAATGGGATCCGAGTACCTTTTGGGCGGGCTGTTTTTTTGGACCCTGTTAAGGATCTCATAACAGAGGTCCTGCCGGAGGATCGCTGCCACATCACAGTGCTGGACAATGACCCACTTGCCCAGAGGCCAGGCGCCCTGACCCCCAAAAAGTTCCCTTGTGCTTTTGGTGCAGAGGAGGTGAAGTACACCCATTTTGGATCACGGAGCCCCAGCCGGGACCGGGTGAAGCTGCAACTGAGATATGACTCTCCCACAGACACAGTGATCATCCCCTTCATGCTGGAGGTGGAGGTGGTGTTCCAGCAGCTGGAGATCCTGACGCGCAACATGCCGCTGACCGTGGAAAAGCTCAACGGCAACAGCAGCCCCATAGAGCGAAAGGGCCTGGAGTTCGCCTATGACAGCAGCATGTCCTCCTGCAAGGTCAGCACCCTGGTCGGCGCCGGCGGCCTCCCGAGGTATGGCAAGCTTCTAAATTACACCGCGAACGGGCAGATGGTCGACTGCGACACTTTCCTTAAGCTCGGTGTTCGCTACCAGCACACCTCCACCACCAACTCGCCCAACAGAGACTACATTCCGATGATGGTGGAGCTGGTAGACAAGGAGGGCAACACGTTGCAGCAGGAGCATTTTCAGATCATGGTTCGAATTAAGGAGGGGGCTGAAAATACGCCGCCCAAACCAAGCTTTGTGGCTATGATGATGATGGAGATTGACCAATTTGTGATGACAGCTATTACCAGTGATATGTTAGCTGCCGAGGATGTCGAATCTGATCTAGATGACTTGATTTTCAATGTCACCTCACCGCTGGGCTATCAGCAAGGCTACATAATCAGTACTGATGATCAAAATCTGCCCATTACCTCTTTCTATCAAAGAGATGTCAAAGATTTAAAAATCGCGTATAAGCCCCCGTCCGAAGATTCGGACGAGGAGAGAATTTTCCAAATTGAATTCGAAATAGTAGACACCGAAGGTTCCATCTCTGACACATTTGCCTTTATGATTGTAGTGAAGCCCATGAACACTTTAGCGCCTGTCGCGACTAAGAATACAGGCCAGTTGTTATTTGAGGGGCAGTCGAGACCACTGACCAGCGCTTATAATTTGGAAATCAGCGACGAGGATAATCTTGACGATGTGAGAATCACTGTCATCGACGGCCTAAAGCACGGTGAGCTAACAATGCTGGGGTCCCGCCAAAAATTCTTCACACCTGCTGATCTGGACGCAGGTATAGTGGTGTATCAGCATGATGGAAGTGACACTTACAGTGACAACATCATCTTTAGAATGACAGATGGCAGGCATGAAGTCGAGTTTCTATTCCCCATTACCATTGTGCCAACTGACGACGAACCCCCGATCATCAACGCCAACACCGGATTGGTACTTTTCAAGAATGAGATCATGCAGATCTCCCCGTTCATTCTGAGCGCGACAGACATCGATTCTGAGGACTCTACCATTAAGTTCATTCTGGAGCCCCCATATTCCACACTGGGGGAGTTGCTTCTCAGGCAAACGGAGCCACCAGAAGACCGGGCTGCTTGGAAATTCAGCTCGACGGACGAGATGTTTGAGCAGGTGGTGACAGAATGGCTCCAGCAGGACATCCTTGACGGCAAACTCTTCTACCGCCACACTGGAACTCACAGTACCACCACGGTTATGGATCGGTTTGTATTCCGGGTCCAAGATGACAATGATCCACCAAACCAGTCTGGGGAGCATACGTTCACGATTAAAATTCACCCTGTTGATGACCTTCCCCCTGAGCTTTACCATGGCACTACACTGTATATGGCTGTGAAGGAGTACAAACTGACCCACTTTACGAAGAAGTTTTTGCGCTACACTGATCTGGACTCAGATGACCGTGATCTTAAGTACCACATTACCAGGCCTCCCACAGACACTGATGAAAACAACCTAGTCCCACTAGGTGAGCTTGTCCTGACTGAAAGTCCTGAGACAGTGATCTCGGAGTTCACACAAGCTCAGATCAATCATCACAAAGTGGCATACAAGCCACCGGACCAGGAGTTGGGCATCACTCCAAAAGTTATTCAGTTCAATTTTATTGTAGAAGATACTGCTGGTAACTCTGTCGATGGCCTCTTCACTATCTTCTTGCAACCTGTTGACAACAAGCCTCCTACTATCACTAACACTGGTTTCACTGTGCTGGAAAGAAGCACCTTTGTCATATCTAAGGCTGAACTAGACGCGACTGACAAAGATACAGATGATGATAAAATCATTTTTACTGTCACCCAGATTCCCCGCTTCGGACAGCTGCAGTACTTAGGAATTGATATGGCTGCTGGCGAGACATTTGTTTTGGAAGACATAGAGAGTGGCCGACTAGCCTACGTACACAGTGGAGAGGAATCACTTAGTGACACCATAAAATTAGACGTTAGCGATGGCTTCCATGAAGTGCCGATCGTCATCAAAATCAGCGTCAATCCTGTTGATGATGAGATGCCCACAATTCTGCTCCCAGCTGGCTTGCTTGGTGCCTCCATCGATGTGCTGGAGAATGGTGCTACGGAGATCACCAGCAACATAATACAAGGCAAGGATGAGGACACCGATGACCTTAGACTGACGTTCATTGTAGAGGAGCCCCCGAAGCTAGGGGAGATCATGGTGAACGGTGTTCCTGCTGAGAGGTTCACGCAGCAGAACATTATCAATGGTGATGTCGTGTATGCCCACACAAGTGGTGAAATTGGACCGGTCAAAGAGCATGACGCCTTTAACCTCACCATCTCCGATATGTCTGACGAATGGGTCGTCGGTGGGAACAAAGTCCAAGGTGTTCGTGTGCATGTGACCATTCTTCCTGTGAACAGTCAATCTCCTGTGGTCAGTGTCGGGCAGCAATTCACTGTCTTAGAGGGGGAAAAGAATGTCATCACCTTGGAGAACATTCAAGCAGAAGATGTAGATACTGACAATGATGACATATTGTGTACCATAATTGTACAGCCAACGTCTGGTTATGTGGAGAACATATCTCCTGCCCCAGGATCTGAAAAATCAAGAGCGGGCACTGCTATCACAGCTTTTAGCATCAAAGACATCAGTCTCAATCACATTTACTATGTACAGAGCATACACAAAGGCGTTGAGCCTGTGGAGGACAGATTCACCTTCCATTGCTCAGATGGAATTAACTTCTCCAAACGATACTTCTTCCCCATCGTAATCATTCCAGCTAATGACGAAAAGCCTGAAATTTTCATCCGGGAGTTTGTCGTCATGGAAGGCATGAGTCTTGTGATTGACACGCCTATCCTGAATGCAGCGGATGTAGATGTTCCTGAGAATGACCTGGAGTTTGAAATTATAACAAAACCTAAACGTGGGAAAATAGTCCAACAGCTGACGACGGGCACAGTGCCAGTTATCAGATTCTCCCTGGAACAGATTAAAGAAGCATCTGACATTGTATATGAGCATGATGACTCTGAAACTAAAGAGGACAGCTTTGAGATAAGGCTTACCGATGGGAAGCATACAGTTGAGAAAAAAGTTCTTATCATGGTAATCCCTGTGGATGACGAGACGCCAAGAATGACTATCAATGACGGACTAGAGGTGAAAATTAGTGAAACAAAAACAATCACTAACAGGGTCCTGAAGGCAACAGATCTTGATTCTGAAGACAAAGACCTCACTTACATTGTACGTTATGGACCAGGTCAAGGTTACTTACAGCGTATTACCAAATTTGGAGACATGGTTGGAAACATAACATTAGGGATGAACTTCACTCAAAATGAAATTGACAATGAGCTGATTCAATATGTCCACACAGGTCAAGAAGGCGTTCGCGACCTCTTAAAGTTTGACGTCACTGATGGCATCAATCCTCTGATTGACCGGTACTTCTACATTAACATTGGAGGCATCGACATGGTCTTCCCAGATGTCATCAACAAAGGGGTAACATTAAAGGAAGGGGGCAAAGTCACCTTGACCACAGACTTGCTCAGCACGACAGACATCAATAGTCCCGATGAACATCTTAGCTTTAGCATAACACGTGCACCAAGCCGTGGGCACCTGGAGTGCACAGACCATCCGGGTGTCCCCATTTCTACTTTCACCCAGCTGCAGCTGGCTGGCAACAAGATCTACTACATCCACACCTCTGACGACGAGGTGAAGATGGACAGCTTTGAGTTCGAGGTGACAGATGGCTACAACTCAGTCTTCCGCACCTTTCGGGTGTCCATTACCGATGTGGATAACAAGAAGCCGGTGCTGACTGTCCACAAACTGGTAGTGGGTGAGGGTGAGGCGAAGCTGATCACACCCTTTGAGTTGACAGTGGAGGACCGGGACACTCCTGACCGTTTGCTGCGCTTTGTCATCACCCAGGTCCCTGTGCATGGGCAGCTGTTATACAATGGCACGCGCCCGGTCACCAGCTTCACCAAGCAGGACCTGAATGAGAACCTCATTACCTACAGGCACGATGGCACAGAAAGCCAAGAGGACAGCTTCTCTTTCACAGTGACGGATGGCACTCACACCGAGTTCTTCATCTTCCCCGACACGGTCTTTGAGACCAGCAAACCCCAGATGATGACCATTCAGATCAACACGGCCGACAATGGCGTTCCACAGATTGTGGTCAACAAGGCAGCCCCCACTCTCAGGGTCCTGCACACTGGCCACCTGGGCTTCCTTATCACCAGCAAGGTGCTGAAATCAGAAGACAGAGACAGCCCACACAAAGTACTCAAGTACTCCGTTGTAGAGGCCCCTCACCATGGCTACATCATCAACACCGCGCTGGGGAATGACAGCATCAGGACCTTCACCCAAGGTAGCGTTCCGTAACACTTATAGAGGGATAACAAAAAGAGCAGCAGATTAATAAATTCATAAACTGGGGCTGTCTGTAAAACAGCAGTAAGATAAATGTGCTCTGTTAGCATTTGGGATATCAAAATAGTTTGTTCAGACTCTTTATAGTGGGTAAAACAACATAAAGATTAGCATAAAACAAATTACATTTAATTATGCTGAAAGTTATTTGGTTCTTTTAGTCTACTAATACCTTTAAGCTTGTGAAAATGCAGCGTTTCTGTCTGTTACCATCAGCTGACATTGATGACATGAAGATCTGCTATGTCCTGCTGGATGGGGACAATGCCACAAGTGACATTTTCTACTTCACAGTAGAAGACAGTGGTAAGGCCTGTTTTAGTGTCACGTTAAGCTGTTTTCCGTTGGGCTTAAGATAAAAAAAGATCTAAAAAAAAAAACATCAGACCCTTGTCTGAAAATGTCTTGCCCCGTTAATAGGCATTTTCAGCAACACACCTTGAAGATATAGATCAGGGGTCACCAACATTGTACCCAGGATGCCCCCAAGGACCACATGAGTCGCCTGTGGACCTGTACTAAAAATAGCACAATTTTATCCTGTTGCTATTGTTCTTTAATCATATTTGCATTTATATAGATTTGAAAATGACAATATCTAAAAAAAGCATTTAAAACATGGTACAAACATGGTTCAACTGGTAGCCCCTTGACGGCACCGCGGATGGTTGCCTCGGTGTGTTGGTGCGCACTTCTGGTGCCAACAACTAAAGCAAATTCCTTCTATGTGTGAACGTACTTGGCAATAAACCCTGATTTTGATTCTGATTGTACGGCTCAGTACCTGTGAAGTGCTCTCAGGTTCAAAAAAGTTGGTGACCCCTGATATAGAGCTTTTGATCATAATAAGTGTATGAGGGAAACTACTGAAAGGCTCACTTGCTGTGCTGTGGTTTTAGTTTTGTTGTTGAGGGAGGAGCAATTCAGAAACCAGTTCTTTCAAGCGCAAAAGGTCTCCGGGTGTGTAGAAACTATTCATGGTGCTGGCAGTGACACCAGGAAGCGAAACGTGCCCGGTTTGGCACTGCACTCTGCTTTCCCGTTCTAACGGAAATCTTACCCAGAGCGATAGGAATAGAAGAGACCATGTGACCTTCCCCAAAAGTCACACAGTTGGTGACAACTTGCAGTGTAACTTGAAACGAGCAGCAATTTGCTTCTGTTCAGCATTAAGAAGGGTTCGTTTGAGCATTTTATTTCCGAGTGTTTTATTGTCACTCGCTGGCCAAATTTCACGCCAGCTGGATCCCTGCTCCAGGTATACGGACATATTGCTCGGGTGTAGCGTCGTCTTTTTTGATGTGTATCGCTTCTCCAGAGCCGCTATGCCGGCACAGCTTGGGAATTCAGCGGTCGTGTATATTTATCTTCCAGCAAATTCAGTTTTGGTCAGATGTCACACGACACTTTCATCTTAGATTTCATAACTCTGCAGGTTATACGTCCAGTGTGGCAATTCTTGAAAACCTGCATCACAGGAAATATTTACAATTGCTTTTTTTTGAGGGGTGGGGACCCTAGTTGTGCTGATCAAAAGCAGCATTTGCTTTCATTTTAATATTTCCCATAGTTGTGGCTTGTTACCTTGAATTCAAGCATTTGCTACAATCCCAGCTATTCTCAGCCCTTAAGTGCACAACACTTATAAAAACGGCAACCATTTTTATTATCAACTGAAAGCAAGCGTAAGTTCTATAAAAATAATGGCTGATTTAAAACACGAGTGATTTGTTTAAATCACTCCAGATACACAGTGCAGTTAAGAATATCACTATGCATTGCAGTTTTGCAGAATCAGGGATATATATATATAGCAAACGCAAACTAAAGTAACAAAATTTAACAGGTGGGTGCTACGCTATTTGAACTGTAATCGTATATGCATTATGAGATTTTTAAATATTACAGTAAGTTTTGGCCTATGATTATTCTGTATTGAGAGCAATTGGCATGCTCTGCTTTTCACAATGGGTATCATGTCCTTTTTGTAAAATTCTGCTGTGGGGCGTACAAAAGTAAAACTCATCTCGCCAATCCTCATGCAGAAGTGTAACGCAATCAAGTACTCAACTGTCACCTCAAACTCAAAGCTGTGCATTCAAATTCACTCACTGGAGTCTAAAAAAAAGTAATTGTTGAGTATAAGGGAGTTATTTGAAATCCAGGTCAAAATAATCAAAATGAATTATTAAACTGGATATTTCTGTCCTAAATGGCTAAATAGTAAAAGGCTTTGTATATAGTGACCTGTTCCCGGCCTGCCATTTTCCCCCCGCCTCCCAGTTCAATATTTATGCACATATATAGAGACTAATTCAGTGTTCTAATTAAGGACGACTGCTGATTTTATCAGCTTGCATAAAAACACTATGTTTCTCTAAATGAAAAGTAAGTGTGACATGAATCCTGCCCCCACAAAAAACATCTCAGCTTTGTAATAATCACAAGGAGTCTGTGTTCCAAGACGTTTTACATTTTTTTTCCATATTCTTTTATATTATTCAATTTGGATCTCGTACCTGTGGAAGGGCTCAGCAGCAGTCAGAGGGAGGCCCTATTAAACTGGAAAGGAGTACAATGGCTCCAGTTAAAGGAACAAAACCAGTGCTTGCTGTCCCATTAATAGTGATCCTAGTAAACCCATCTGCGCCAGGTGTGATGTTGTTCTTGCAGAGATACATCTGGTCAGAGTCTCACCCAGTCTAGCCAAAGCTTATACAATCAATATGTGTGTGTGTGTGTTGGGCTTGCTGGTGGGGTTTTAAAAAGCTAACAGCCTGGGGGTACCTGACACAATAAAGGAGAAGAAAAAAGATGTCTGGTGATGGATTGGAAGGCCTTGCTTTTGCTGAGGGCGTGTTGGGGCAGGCTGGGTGGGGGCTGCGGGTCAGGGGCCGAGTGTAGGAAACAGGGTGGTGAGAGATTGGCGTCCTAGAAACAGATCAGCCTCTGAATCATCAGAACTTACCATGCAACATGTGCCGCTCCCATGCATCTTGGCCCACCTGAGAAAACTGTCCCTTTTTAATGTTTTACACTTATAACAATGCGTATCAGTTATTAACAGTTCACGCCCAGGGATGATTATAGGATGTTTTTACAGTGGGGTTATGTGAGGGGCCAAAATTCATGTAAAGGGACCAACCTGATCAATAGCCAATGATATTCTTTGAATCAGTGAGTGAGATTGGAGGCGGCACTCCAAGGACCAATCCGCTTTTAGCTGGGCCCAGTGCTCCTGTGGCCCTGCCCCTGTTCTGGCCATTGCTGTACATGCTGCTGGCATGACATGACAGCAGACTGAATAGTGGATGCCTGCTTCATTCCGGAGGGTGTGCGGTGACAATGCTGAGGACAGGGTCCTCGTCGCCCTGGCTATGCTACAGCTGGAAAAGGTGGATCTTTCAGGAGCCAGCGGCTCTGTCTGATGAGGGAACCCCACTCCTCTGTTACGTGGGCACAGTGCCCCATAGCCCAGGGAACCATGGAGGGAGGGAGGGAGGGAGGGAGGAGTTGCACCTTCGCGAGGCAACTGGCCAGTGGAGGCCGTTTCACACTTCCCAGGGCCCCACGTCATCTGACAGGAGGCCGTTTATGCTAGCAATTAGCGATAAGATACTTATCACTTAAGAAGAAGCGCTGAACGGGAAACAGACATCTGATGAATGAAGCTGGTTAATATCGGATCTTCTGCAGTGCTTTGGCTGTGAGGAAACTCAATGGGCAATTGATTTAACCATGACAATGCAAACACCTGAATGTTTTTAAATGTTTAAAACCTGTTTTTTGAGGAAATTAATGCATCACATTGCCTATAGACACTGATTTAATTGACAGTTCATATGGACTCATACGGGTCTTATAGCTCATACATACGGCTCAGCAACCCTGTGATAATCCAATAAAATTCATGGACGTCCCTCCCCTTTCCAGCAGATAAAGACCAATGGGAAGTCACCTGTCACCCAGATCAACAGCTAGTTAGACTTAAAAGGGCATCATGTAAGAAAACAGCAGCGGAAAGAAATGAAAAAAACATTATTTTCATACAAAAAGGGACAGTGGGTTCGCTTTAACAAACGTGCGCGTGCCATTCGTCTCATTTGCAGCACAAGATTCACCTACAACATGAAGCATTTAATATGGCGGATACACATGTAAGCAGCACGCGAACAGTTTCATTTCTGAGAAAAATGCTGGAGACCCCCTTCAGAGACTTGCTTTCCTTCTCTAAACTGCGGTGGGGGGGGGGGGGGAAAAAAAAAAAAAAACACAAGATGGTGTATGGAGTACCGGGGGCGCAAAGAAAAAAAAACAAAACGG
>JABFDZ020000087.1:1422787-1451448 GCA_019775955.2 Pollimyrus isidori | reverse complement strand
CCCCCCCCCCCCCCCCCCCCCCCCCCCCCCCCCCCCCCCCCCCCCCCCCCCCCGCCCCCCCCCGCCCCCCCCCCCCGCGGCGCGGGGCAAGAATGACAGTGGAAGTGAAATTTGCCCTGGTTTGCCCTTGCAATTGAATGGACTGAAAATGGAAAATGACTAAACAAAAGGTAATTTGGGTGGCTGTGTGGATGCCTCAGGAAAAAAAAATAATAATTACAAATCAAAGCTGGGAGCAGTGAATGTAAATTACCAGTGTCAGTTGCAGTGAAATCAGATATCAGCCACTTTTGTAAATGCACATGGGTCAGTATTTTATAAACATGGTGAGATTTTTACAGCTAAATGTGATGTGGACAGTGACCACACCACATGAATTGTGTGTTATACACCATTGAGAGTGCACCCTAACCCCCAGCATAAATCTAAATTGGAATTCAACCATCTAATTGGGCCAAAGCTTCGTAAGATCTGCTCATCTGTGAGCCTGCGCCTCCATTCAGCAGGAGCGGGACAGCCTGGTTTGGTCTCCAGGACCTGAGGTAGTGTGTCTGGCATGCAGTGGTGGAATGTAACAAAGTATTTGTACTTAAGTACATTTTTACATATCTGTACCTTACTTAAGTAAAAATAATAGTGCCTACTTTTTATTTTACTCCATTACATTTTGTGGAAATAATCTGTACTTTGTACTCCACTACATTTCTACAATTAATGCCGTTAGTCGTTACATTTTATGAACACAATTTCCTCAAAATCTTGCATGAAAAAAATAATTAGCGTTGTTTGCCATTTCCTACCAGTTAGGTGGCTTTATTTGCTCCAGTGACAGCAGAGCGCATGTCAATAAGCAGCACGAGCTAGTAAACTGGCTTGATTTCAAGAAGATGAGACATTCAACATGGACCCATTCAACATGGTTTATCTTAATGGTATATTAGTGGGTAATACTTAGTAGATAACTTGTCAGCCACGTAATTGTAAGTTAGGGTGCACATAGTATTGCAGAGTGCACGCACAATAAGAGCACCAAACTTTCCAATACACATATGCTGTATAGTTGCTTGTAATTATTAAGAGCAATTACATCGGTAGAGGCGTAAGTCAGTATATCTATTATTCTTTTACAAAATAGCACACCCCAGACAATGAGACAAACCATTGTGTGAGTACTTTTACTTAAAAAAATACTTAATTTCAAAGTAAGAACTTAGTACTTTCACTTAAGATTGTTGATGTAGCACTTCCCCTTTTACTTGAGTACGTATTTTGCAGGATATTTGTACTTTTACTTAAGTACTAAGCTCCAATACTTCCTCCACCACTGCTGGCATGTGGGTGGGCGGAAATGCTTCCAGTTTTTGTTCCCCGTCACCTGCAGGTGGCGCACTTACGGTGGAGGTGTGGACAGGCACAGTCTGCGGGTATCGCATCCTCATTGTTTATGTGTGTCTGTTTATGTGTATGTGGGTTCATGGCCTGTATCCAGCTGGCCAAACCTAATCTCCGAGCATACTGCGCCATGTTCAGCCCGACTTACCGGCTGCTAGGTGTTTAACCAGCCTGCCAGCTTCTTGACCCAGTCGGTAGAGCCAGTCGTTCCCACAGAGCTTTTCCCACAAGCAGAAGCACTGATCCATTGGTTAATTTTAGGCCAGTGTAGGGGAAGGGATAAGGATCAGGACCGAGCTGTTTGAGAGGTTTCGCTGGGGAAAAAAGTCTGCCGTGCGGCTCTTTGGGTTGCTGCTGACGTCAACGGAAATGAGTCTGAGAGACAGTTTTACTGTCACATCATAATGGTGCTTAAGGTGACACTGGTTCCGGGAGAGATAAGGTGACTGTGTTCGGAAACGCTAAACCTCATTAGACCTCACACAGAAAGCATTTCTTTTTGGAAAACATAGTAGAACTTGGCACTGTTGCATCTCCATGAAAACAGTCCATCTTCCATGGCTGCTTATCTTGTACAGGGTTGTGGTGTCAGTCTGGAGTTTCAGGGTCTGGTTAACTTGGACCAACTCATAAGATTCAGTGTGATACCTGACTCGAATTCAGTAGACCTCCCTGCCGTTCCCAGGGCCTTAAATGTGGGAGGTAATAAATTTACTGCCACCCATCTTGACCCCAATACACACCACTGTGTCTGTTGTGGCTTACGACACTCTGTGAGTTTCTTCCATTATTGCCAAATGAACACACAGGAATTAGGACCTATTACTTCTGCATGACAACCACCATCAGACCACCAAGCTCAGCCGACATGTGACCGTATTAAGTCTGTCACCCTGGGTTGGCCCCTGCCCTGTCATGTTTGTCTTTATGCTGCACATGTGGGTGAGAACTACCAACCCCCCAGGTAGCCAACATGAGGATGATACAAAAGGATGGAGGAACTCTGAGCTCTGTCTCCTTCCGGAAGCTTCTCTAGTGCTTGGCGTCATGCGCTGTCACAGTCCCATATTTGTCTTTGCTCTCTCTCCAGCTTTTGTTCATTGTTGTCGTCAGTTTGTAAAGATAAACAGGGCAGGAGATCAAAACCGAAAGTCATCTGGTTATCCTGTTACTGGACATAGATGACAGCCATATCTAGTGCGTGTCGATCTTCTGTTTTCCAGGGCGTAATAAGCTGAAGCCACAGCCATTCAGGCTCAACTGGTCTTGGATTTCTCTTGAGCGAGAATATTATCTGGTGGATGAAGACGCCAGGTTCCTGGAGGTGACCCTCAAGCGCAGAGGCTATCTGGGGGAGACATCTTTTGTCAGTGAGTATAACACAGCTTTCAGGTGACTGCTTACCTCAATCATATCTCTGTCTTACTTTCTGCAGCTCCATTATTTAAAGGTCTATCAAAGTGATTAAATGTGAGACTTCTGTTAAACTGAGATATCACCTGCAAAAAAACACAATATGATGGCATATATCCTCCTGAGACCCCACCCATTTATTTATGTCCATTGCAGTGGACGTTTTGTTTTTGCATTTATCTTTTCACTGATGTAAGGAAATGTATTTATTCCCGTTGTGCACTGAAGAGGACATGCTGTGAAATTAAAAATAAATATCTCCAAAGACATAGAAAATTGCAATAAACCTAAAGCTGAAGGACACTTTTTTCCATGGGTCTCAGGCAAATATAATATAATTATAATTATATACACATAATATTATGCAGACATGTCAACTGAGTTTCCTAATGCCTTCATAACCAGCCATAATGCTTCAGATTACGTTAAATCACAGGGATGATAAACTGTTGAGTGGCCTTGTTGAGGAGGGTAGGGGGCTACCAGGTCCATTTATCTGTCATTATGAGGGCCATCAAAGATTTTGTTTGCCGATAACGGGCCTCGTTATTTCTTGTCCCTTAGGTACAATCTAGCAGTTTACCCATGTTCATTTCCTCTAGACAATATTCTGACACCCAAAAGGTGTCCCAAAAAGACCCAAAACGAAGTTTACATTCTAATACAGATGTTAACTAAGTTTACATTTTAATACAGACACTCCCCAGGTTACTGTGGTCTGTGTTCCGATATTTCAACTTTACGATGGGTGTGATTATTCAATAAATCGCATGAGATATTCAACGCTTCGTTGTAAAATTGGCTTTGGGTCAATGATTTGGCTGATGCAAGTGTTCTAAGCATGCTTAAGGTAGTCTAGGCTATCATGTTTGTTAGGTTAGGCGTACTGTAATAAAATGCATTTTCACCTTGCAATATTTTTGCCGTATGATTTAGATTTATCTGAATGTAATCCAATCGTAATCCAGGGAACATCTGGACTTTTGGAAAAAAATGTTTTTCTGCCACGTTTTATTTCTGTCTTCCTGGGTAGGTGAATCTAGTTGAAGAGGTGAATATCCCAGACCACTGGGGTTACTGAAGGGGAATTTTGCCTGGGATATAAGTAGACTGGGTCTGTAATATAGTCTGATATATTAGTAACTGTATCATTTATCATTTGGCTGATTGGGGACATGGTCGTAAGTTAAAGCCTGCAAAAATAATTTAATGGGATTTGTTTGCCACCCCCTCCTCGTTCAGGCATAGGCACACAGGATGGGACGGCAGAAATGGGTAAGGACTTCCAGGGTAAGGCCCAGAAGCAGGTTCAGTTCAACCCCGGCCAAACCTTGGCCACCTGGAAGGTGAAGATCTTCACAGACCAGGAGTTTGAGACATCTGAGAAGTTCCAGATCCAGCTGTCGGAACCGGTTATGGCTGTCCTGGAGTTTCCCAATGCAGCCACAGTGGAGATTGTGGACCCGGGCGATGGTATGATCTGCCTCTCTGTTCACTCCATACCTCTGATGGACTTGACATGCAACATAGGCTTCACATTTCACAAATCTGTTGTTATAATTATAAAACTACGAGGCACAATTTTCAAATTTTGTCCTTTGATACAAACCTACAGTACTAGTCAAAAGTCTGGACACACCAGTTTTTAATGTTCACCATATAGTAAAGGTCTCCAGACAATGAAGTCATACATATTAAATAATAGATATCAAAAATTGCGATGACCACAAGATGTGTTCAACATCTCAAAATTTTCTCAAACTTTACACTCATATAAATAGCCCTATTTTGCTTAAATGACAACATGGCAGACTCTTGACTTTCTTTCAGCCACCTTCCAGATGTAGCCAGCTAGAATGCTTCTCCAAAAGTCCTGAAGGAGTTTCCACAAGTTGTGGGTGTCACACTCTGTGGTCGGGTGAGCGGGCAAGCAAGGGAGATGAGCCAGGTAGTTAGGCAAACAGGGTTTATTTTGTTGGACAGGGCACACGGAGACCAACATGAGGAAACATAAATGACCAGTCTGGGGAACTGAACTCAGACACAGACTAAATACAGGGGAAAAGCTACGAGTAACAGGACACAGGTGAGAACAATCCAGAAGAAACACAAGGTAACGAGGTAGGCATGGCACACATGAGGACTGAACGGAGCTGGACGTGACAGTGGGCACCAATTGACTTGTCTTTCTCTTGATCCAAATCATCCCAAAGCAGCTCTATAGGGTTTAGGTCGGGGGATCACGGGGGTCGGGTCATCTGTCACAGCAATTCACCCCTTTTCTTGTTACTACATAACCTTAAGGTGTGCTTAGGGTCATTATCTAGTTGAAAAACAAATTATTTTATTTGGTGAGTCCAGACATTTGACTGATACTGTTTATTTACTGAATATCCTGCATAAAACAAAACAGGAACCTACCCTTGAACCAGAAAATATTTAGAATAATGACCATCTTTATGTCCCTTACAGAAAAATGTGTGTTCTTTTATAGTTCTCTCTGCTGTACATTAAGGATCCTTTAGGAACCATGCACGGCTCTGGAATATTGCTACAGGGGCCTTCACATTTCAGCAACTTCTGTGGCGTGGCACTAACCTTAACCCACTTTGCTTCCTGCCCTGCAGAGTCCAAAGTCTTCATTCCACAATCTGAGTACAGGGTTGAGGAGGATATTGGGGAACTGCTGGTGCCTGTGCGCAGGTCCGGAGATGTCAGTCAGGAGCTCATGGTTATCTGTTACACAAAGCAGGGTGAGGCACCCAGAAGTATTATATGTCACTTCCTGTTTGTATGTTTATATCACTTCCTGTTTATATGTTTATGTCACTTCCTGCACATATGTTATATCCTCCCATATTTTATTAAAAGTCCTCGGCTCACTTTTTTATTCAGGCACTGCCACGGGCACCATCCCCAGCACAGTACTGTCTTACTCGGACTACATTACCCGGCCCGAGGACCACACCAGCGTGCTGCGCTTTGACAAAGGTCAGCGTGAGAAGCTCTGCCGCGTCATCATCATTGACGACTCACTATATGAGGACGAGGAGAGCTTCAACATCACCCTTACTATGCCCATGGGAGGCCAGGTGGGGGCACTCTTCCCCAGTGCCCGTGTGGTCATCCTGGCTGACAGCAATGATGGTAAGTGGAACTTGCTTATCAGAGGGCAAAGGGCCTATAGATTGTCTGACTAGCTAATAGTAGTTTTACATAATCAATATCATTATTCTGCCCTGTCCAGCAGCAGAAATTCTGGTAGATTGTTGATGCGACAGGGAAGGATGCCTGAACAGTGCCTGGGATTCAGGACCTCTCAGGTGGCCCAGATGCCATGAGATAACCTATAACAGAATAATTGTCTGGATGAATCAAGGCTCTTCCATCTGTTTGGCTTTTGGCCCGCCAGAATTTTTATTTGGCAAAGGAGTAAACACTGAGTTGAGCAGTTTGCAAGACAGGTTTGCAATGCAAAGTGATACCATGAACTCCATCATTATCATCATCATCTTAAAGGGACTGTTTGAGGGGCAGAATAAAAAAAAATCTTTTAAAAATGTTACAATCTGCAAACCTTTTTGAAGGACTGCAATAAAAATTAGATGTCTCTTTCATCAAGTTCACCTACCTCAATAGACTGTGCCCCAAACACCATCAAATCTCTCATTTTGATGTCTCTTTGAAAGTAAGATGAAGTCCCTATAGGGGATTAAATGAGTATTTTTGTTCCTCTTGGTCAACAATGTGATGTATAAGCTATTCTGATGGGCAGGCCTCTGATTCAATCTTTATAAATGTTTGATCTTTCAATGCTCTTTGTGAATGTCAACAGTGTGGATGGTGGTCTATCGTGCTGCTTAAGTAAAAAAATAAATAAATACCATGGGTAGGAAAAACACCACGCCTTAAACAATATAATCCCTCACAAATGATGACATCAGATCCGAAACAATACAGTCACACTCCCCGCACTTTGCTCTTTGTGTCTGCTGGGCGAGTCAGTCTCAGGGATATTAAAACCACTGAGCTGCAGCGTGCTTTTGAATAGTGTGACTGCACATGAAAGCTTTTTGATCAGATCCATCCTTTCTGATCAAAGACATACATGAGAAGAGCAGTCGAGTGTCGTAGGAGTGCTGGATGCATTGGCTGTTTGTTCCCCATTTGAAAGGTTTTCTTAAGTACTCATAATAAATATGATTCCTCCATAATTTATGACACCATAGCCTTTGTCTCTCTTGAGGTTTGTCCCTCATTGTTTTCCTTCCCTCTTAAATATATATTAATTCTGTTGAAGGTCGACATTAATTTATATTTCCTGTCTCGAGAGAGAGACATTACTAAAAACACACTAGTGAGTATGTACTTCAAATAAGCCAGTGATTACTGAGCATGATAGACTACATTACAGTCTGGTTCATTCATGAAATGGAGTCTTTCGGGTACAGAATGACAAGGCATCTATGTTGGGTTACTCTAGTAATAATCTACAGGAGACAGGTCTCCTTTGCAAAAAAATAAAATAAAAATTAAAAAATTGATTGCGATCTGAATGCAAATGTCATTATTATCAGTTGACAAATATGCCAATATCTTTACAAAACAAATCTGAGCTTCCAAATAAAATGGGCTTAAAGCCATATCTTCCACATAGAAACCCATTCTACAGTGTGAACTTGGAACACACCCAAAATCTGCCTCAGAATATGTCCATATTTGTTTCCCGGGAGATTGAAACTCTGACATCTGCACAGATCTAGGCCTTGACCTGCCGTGTGCCCAGCGTGGTGCCCTTCTCTTCTCAGTGACTCGCCTTTTTCACTAAGGTAGTCCAGGAGCATAACTGCCTCGTTTCACTCTGGCATAGAGCACACGTGGCACAGACAAGAATACCCTTCAGCAAGGCCTGAATAAGACTTGCCATTTTTATAATTACAAGTGATACTGGGGCCACGTCTACATGTGTTTTGTTTGTAGTTTCCCACTCCCTGTGGTAATCAAAGACACATCGACATAATCAGCACGGTGTGTCCATAAGTGCTCTCTTCAATGGCACCTGTCCAGGAGCCACCAGGACACGAGGGTAGTAATTGCTGGTTGCTGGACTGGCACAGCTTAGTCACACAACTGCAGCAGGTGACAACATAGTTGTAGCGTAAACAGAGGCTGGAAGTGCAAATGCCATTAACACACCACACATTTGTTACTTCAGCTGTAGGTTTACTTGGCTTATATAGATAGAGTGCAAGAATTCATACTTTTCATCTTGTCTTTGTGACAGAGCCCTCTCTCTACTTTGGAGAACCCGAGTACTCAGTAGACGAGAGCGCTGGCTACGTGGAGGTCCAAGTGTGGAGGACAGGGACCGATCTGTCCAAGACTGCCACGGTCACGGTGCGCTCCAGAAAAACCGAACTGCTGTCAGCTGAGGGTAAGAGGGCAATGGGGGCAACAATGACTCTGATCTGACCTGTTAGTCAGTTGCTTTTATTATTGTTTTTCTTGTTTAAAATGTTCCATAATTATTAGCTGAAGAAACTCGTGTCCAGAACTTCTGCCCTGCTACGTTTTGAACTCGGATAGCAGGTGGAGAGTTCCTTGACCCTCATATCACCTCATATCTTACCGGCAGCCGGAGTTGACTACGTGGGCATCAGTAGGAATCTGGATTTTGCCCCCGGCGTGACCATGCAGACGTTCCGTGTGACCATCCTGGACGATCTGGGCCAGCCGATTGTGGAGGGACCCGAGAAGTTTGAGCTGGTGCTGCGTATGCCCATGAATGCTGTGTTGGGAGAGCCCAGTCGCACCACAATTACCATCAATGACACGGTTTCTGACTGTGAGTCTTCGTGATGGGAGGGACTGTGCTGGGTTTATTCATGACAAAGACACCACACAGCCTCATATATCATGAGAGATATTATAAAAGTAATAGCAAGGTGTCTTAGCAGGTACTACTACAGACACACACCTCGAGGGTTGTGGTTTTGAATGGCACTCCATACGGTGCCAGTCAAAAGTTTGGACACACCAAGCTGCCTACAAAGGAGAGTGGTGTTGTCGTATCACATGACCTGGTCACCTGACCTAAATGCAGTAAAAATGATTTTGGTGGAGTTTGACCAGAGAGTGAAGGAAAAGCAAGCAATGAGTGCTCTGCATGTATTTGGGATCTTCTTCAGGATGGCTGGAAAAACATTCTAGGAGTCCTCATGAAACTGGGGTATAGGAGAATGTGGGGTCAGCCAGTCCATGGAGCAAGTACCTTGCTCAAGGGCCCAATGGTGGCATCACAGGACCATGGGATTTGAACCGGCAACCTTCTGAGTTCACAGAGCTGCCTACCCCATCAAACAAATTATTATTTTTGTTTAATGCATTTTTGGTCAGTGTATGATTCCATAATTATTGAGAAATGCAATGAATAGTATACATAAACCTTCATATGGGTGGGTGTGTCCAAACTTTTGAGTAGCACAGCATTTATGGGGTTTCCAAGGGTTTGCTCCAGGTACTCACTCCCTGTCTGAATACAGTATGTGCATTCAACCCAATATCGACCTAACTGACTGTGGTGTGAGTTGTGTGGGAATTGGTGCCCTGGGATGGTGTTAGATAAGGAAAGATGAGCAGAAAAAATAAGATGGATGATATATCATACAACGGGCAAGCAAAATGTAGATTTCTTATATAAGATATAAGAAGATATGCTGAAAGACGTCAGGAATCTTTGCTGAGCGTGGTACATACTCATTAGCGTTTTGCTCCTTGTCAGTGCCCAAGGTACAATTCAAAGACCCCATGTATCGGGTGGACGAGGCAGATGGGAAGGTGCGTGCCATGTTGTACCGCAGTGGAGACCTTAGCCACAAGTCCACCGTGAGGTGCTATACCCGCCAGGGTTCTGCACAGGTGATGATGGACTATGAGGAGCGGCCCAACACTGACAGCTCCATCATCACCTTCCTGCCAGGTAACCTCCTTCCCAACTGTCCCTCAGAGTTACTGATTGCATGCCTTAAAAGATCAAGGGACCCTCTCTGACCTTAAGTCTTTGCCTTGGGCTCAAAGGAGAGAGTGAGAAGTCATGTACAGTGACGTTAGTAGACGACTCGATATATGAGGAAGAGGAGGAGTTCCGCCTGGTGCTTGGGATGCCACGAAGCGATTCGTCATTCGGCGCATTGCTGGGAGAGCAGAAGGAGGCAGAGGTCAAGATAACAGATGAGAAAGACAGTGAGTGCTGTGCTGAGACTTTTCCATGGTACCTTGGCTTCTGGTGGGTTTCTGAATGACTTTTTGTTGCAAGTTAGTCCTGGTAGGGTTCAAAATTAAGTAGGTCTGGTAGGTCTATCTAGGACTGTTTTCCCAGACCTCTACAAGAGTGATCACTAGGACCATTGCTGTCTTCCGTCACCCCTCCACAGAGCCCATCATCCAGTTCTCAGAGATCAAGTACAGTATTCGGGAGCCACAGTCGCCAGGGCAGAAGGCTATTGTGAAAATCCCTGTCTTGCGTCTGGGAGACACCTCAAAGGTGTCTTTGGTGCGGGTCCACACAAAGGATGGCTCAGCCACATCAGGAGAGGACTACAACCCCCTATCAGAGGGTAAATTCTGGGATGTTTAATAGATGTTCTTAGCTATAGTTAAGCTGAAGAATCTTTGTATTGCTGTTGTCCAAGCCTAGCATGCTTATAGGCTGTGGCAAAACTGTGTCTTGTTTCCGTGTCAGATGTGGAGTTTAAGGAGGGTGAGAAGGAGCATATCGTGGAGGTACAAATTCTGTATGATGGCCAGAGGGAGATGAGGGAAGCTTTCACCGTGCACATGAAGCCGGATGAGTACATGGTGGCTGAGATACAGGTGAGGGCAGCAGGTTTAGACCTTCCCGCCCACCAACTAACCCAGAAGGGGTCTTAATTAAATTAAAAAATTAAATCCCAACCTTGGATTTTTGGCCAAAAGGCCTGAAGAGCCTGAATACTAGCAATGAAAACAGCAAGACTGCTGCTGCCTTTGAGCCACACTGCATCTAGAAAACAGCTGGAACTCTGCTTGCAAAATTCATACCACGCATGTGCTTGTTAGTGTGCTGCCTTGACTAAAAACTACTCAATGTTTCTGTCCTCTGCATCTCTTCCCAACTTGACTCTAGTGTCCCTAAATACCTAATGGGTAGTTGTCTTAACCCATGAATGGCCACTTCCTCAGATGAGCAAAGCCATCGTGTACATTGAGGAGGTTGACAGTGTGGCGGACGTCACCTTCCCTGCTGTGCCCCAAGTGGTGTCCCTGCTTACCTATGATGACACAGCACGTGCTAAGGACAACCCACACCCCCCTACTGGCTACCCCGTTGTCTGCGTGACGGTAAGGTTCTCACACACTTCTCTCATGCAAACTATACCTAAGTTTGTCTCACCTTCAAGACCTTCTGCTCCAAATCTTACTACAAAACAAGAAATTATATAATAATAATAACAATAATAATAATAATAATAATAATAATAATAATAATAATAATAATAATAATAATACTGCCTCTTACCTTGACCTTGACCCTCCAAATCTCAACCCCAAGGCCTGCAACCCCAAATACTTTGACTTTGACAAGACGGGCTCCATCTGTTCAGCGGAGAACATCAACGACACGCTGACACAGTACCGCTGGTTGGTTAGCGCACCAAGTGAGGCCGACGGCGTCACCAGCCCCATGCGTGAGGTTGACACCAACACATTCTTCACCAACACCAAGTCCATTACGCTGGACTCCATCTACTTCCAGCCAGGGTCACGTGTACAGTGCGCTGCACGGGCCTACAATGCCAACGGTGATGCGGGGCTGGAACTCAGCAGCCCTGTGGTGGTGATCAGCAGGGAGGAGGGTGAGTGTACCTATCTGAGAGCCAGTCACTCATTGTTTTCCTCTATATTAGTGTGACCGGATAATACATGTCAGGAATTTCACTGAAGCTCTTACTGTGTGCTGATTAGCATGCATGTGTCACTAATGTTAATATGAAACAGCTGGATGAGTCTTTCAATCAAGAAAATAAACCAATCCAAGTGCAAGAACTGAACTGTTTAGCCAAACACAGGAGCCTTTCAGTTTTAAAGTGGTTTGTAAAACCTGAAGTAGCTCAAAGTGTACAATTTTAATAATCTGGATTAATACTTGTTCCACCTCAGTCATTTCATATCACATATGTTGACATTAACTTTCAGTCAACAATCTTTAAACATTTCAGTAAGTTGGGTGTTGTCATCTTCTCAAATAGGTCTCTGTCAGCCTCGTATCCCGGGAACAGTGGGGGCAGAACCCTTCTCAGCCAAGATTCGCTACACGGGGTCCGATGATCCAGACTTCCCCAACCTCATCAAGCTGACGGTCACTATGCCACACATGGACGGTAAAGAGTCCCTTCTGCAGCAACTGCTATATCAGCAACATGTGCGAATGTTGCACATGGTCGTTAAGTAGGCTTTATTCACCCCCAGGCATGTTACCGGTGATTTCCACTCGACCTCTATCCAATTTTGAGTTGACTCTAAGCCCCGACGGGACTCGCGTGGGCAACCATCGCTGCTCCAACCTGCTGGATTACAATGAGGTCCAGACTCGCTATGGCTTCATCACCGATGGCACCAAGAACCCGGAGATCATTGGCGAGACAGCACCATACCAGTACAGTGCAGGAATGCGGAGCGCCAACTCGCTGCGGTTCTACCGCAACCTAAACCTGGAGGCCTGCCTTTGGGAGTTTCACAGCTATTACGACATGTCGGAGCTGCTGGGCGACTGCGGAGGGTCGATTGGCACAGATGGCCAGGTACCTTTCTGGGCAACTTACAATACCATGGGAAATTGTATAAAACAGGGACTCCTGCCAAGTTCATATTATTTAAAGCTGCTTCCTTAAAAGATGTTCATTTGATATTATGATTATTCACAGCACTACAATAAACCTGTATGTGACTGTGATATAGATGTTACATTTTTATTTAGTGTGTACAAAACAGCCGTAGAAAAATATTTGTGCCTCTATTTAGGCCATTTTGGTTTAAAAGTTAGGATCACAAGATTTGAGTCCAGTTTCTTAACTAGTGGAACACCTGCTTTCCAATGTCTTTAAGTGCTTGAGTAGTAGCTGTCATTGCAGATGTTATGCTAACAACTGTCTAGGCAGTGACAAATTATGGTGGTCTCTATCTGTCTGTCTGTGGAATAGCCCAGTGCCTGTTTCTCCATTAAAACCCACATAATTTCTAAAAATGGTGTCTGTCTCTATTGGTCCCCCATGCAGGTCCTGAACCTGGTGCAGTCCTATGTCACTTTGCGCGTGCCCCTCTTTGTGTCCTACGTCTTCCACTCCCCTGTGGCAGTGGGTGGCTGGCAGCATTTTGACCTGCAATCGGAGCTACGGCTGACCTTTGTATACGATACCGCCATCTTGTGGCAGGACGGCATCGGCAGCCCCCCAGAGGCTGAGCTACAAGGTGCCCCTCTGCTCTTTGCTGCCCTCTTCTGGCCATGTGTTAAAGTCTTCAAAAAATGTTGTATCGTTTTTTTCATAACCTTTATTATTTTATAAAATCTGTTGCTGATAATCTTGGACTTCCACTGTTGGTCCTAGGAGGATGGGCTCCCCCTTTGGTTCCTCCCAATGTTTACCCCAGCTTGGGAATTTTTCCTTACCACTGTTGCCTCTGGCTTGCTCTAGGGCAGGGTTGGCCAACCTTATCTGCAAAGAGCTGCCGTGTGGCGGGTTTTCGCTGCAACTCTCTAATTAGATTATTTATTAGTGGACTGATTGGCTGAAGAGTCCTCACACCTGGTTATGAACAGCTGACCTAAAGGTTACCCCAAAAACCTGCATACACTGCGGCTCTTTGCGGCTAAGGTTGGCCACCCCTGCTCTAGGGCATGGGTGTCAAACTTCAGTCCTGGAGGGCCGGAGCCCTGTGTAGCTTAGTTCTTTCCCTGTTCCACTATAAATGATTCAGCACAACAGTGGTAATTAGCACAACGGTGGTAATTAGCACAACGAGTTCAATCAGGTGTTTTAAATGAGGGAAAAACGAAAAATGTACAGGGCTCGGGCCCTCCAGGACTGGAGTTGGGCACCCTGCTTTAGGGGAACTATTGAGCAAAAGCAATATAAAGCACTTGGACAATGTAGTCTTGTCAAAATGAACACATTGTTAAAATGTGTTACATAAATTTTAACTGAATTTTAAAAAATCCCACTATTACTAACAGTTCTATATGAGTTCTGCTTGAATTGTCCCCTATATGTAAAGTGGCTCCTTGCCTCCACAGGATCCATGTATCCCACCAGCATGAGGATCAATGAGGAGGGGCGCCTAGTGGTCAACTTCAAGACAGAGGCGCGTTTCCGGGGACAATTTGTCATGTCGCACCCAGGTATGACGCTACATTCCCTCCAAGCCCTTGTTGGCATACGGCGTACCCTGGCAACTGTTACTCAGGATCCCATTAACCAGCCTTTTATGAGCGATGACCCTAAAACATTCTCTGGGTGGAACAGAGAGGTGATGGATTTAACAATAGAGCCTCATAAGGAATGAAAAGAGATGGTTGCTTTGGCGTCAGTACAAGAAGAAAAATGGGTATTTGGTTATGGGAAGGATCACAGCTAGGTATAGATTTTGAGTCGTGGTTGTGTGTCAAGGCCTGGGGGTTATTCCATGAAGCAGAATTTCTTGCTTAGCCGGATAACTTATCAGATGTAAGGTAGTCTGAGATAGATGGACTTTATCTTTGTTCACTTGCATTTAGCCCAGACTACCTTAAATCCAGCAAGTTATCCAGCTAAGCAAGAAATCCTGCCTCATGAAACAGGCCCCTAAAGTCTTATTGGATTGATAAGAGGTACGAGTAAAGTCAATGTCCGCATGTATCCATCCCCTGACCATTAACCCTCGATTCCATACCCGCATCAGGAACATCCCTGTCGTCCATGGTTATGTCAGTGGACCACCCAGGCCTCACCTTCACGTTGTCACTGGTCAGGACTGAGCCCACCTACAACCAGCCCATGCAGCAGTGGAGCTTTGTGTCTGACTTCGCTGTGAGTTCCCACTGAGGATTTCCCACTAAACACCTTTGCAGAAAATTGCCGTGCTCCTTGCACGTCCGGGTGCTTCTTTTTCTTTCATATCTTTGTCTTCCCTTTCCCCATTTTTGAATTATCCTGTATAAACGATGCAGGAATGTATTACGACACACCCATGTAAAGCGCATTGTGGAAAGCTCTATATCAAAAAGTTGATTTAAATTGAACTGAAAAGATAAAATGGCAAGGCCCCTTTCAGGATTTGAACCAGCGACCTCTAGGAAGTCTGCACCTTTAAAGAGAATGCATGTATTAGATTAGGCCTGTGGATTATTTGTGGGAATGCAGCCGCTCAGCGATCCGGTGTAGAGTCTATTACGGGGTGTTGTGCTTTGGCTAAGGAGGCCGGCATGCTTTCTTCTGCAGGTGAGGGATTATTCGGGCACCTACACTGTGAAGCTCATCCCATGCATTGCGGCTCCCAGCCGGGAGTTCAGCATTCCCCCCGTCTGCCACCCCAGGGAGCCCCTCACCTTCGATGTGGACATCCGCTTCCAGCAGGTGAGGGACAAGATCTCCTGCTAAGGGTGTCCATGGGTGTTTATCAACACCAAGAGTGCAAAGAATCGACTAGTGTTCTTATTAACTTTTCTCCCAAGAACAAACATGCAAGAACACAACGTTCCTCTGTACCCCTATCATTCAAATCACAGTCCTCGAGGTCCGAGCACTGCTGGTTTTCCAGCCTTCCTTTACCTGTGAGCCAGGTGTGAAGCCTCTGACCAATCAGAATCAGTAATTATTAAACTTACTACCTGGGAGAACTAAAAACAAGGCCTGGAATTGGAATCGAGGTCCAGATTTGAAGAGCCCTGCCCTATGTTGTACGCCCAACTTTTATCATAGTATATAATAAATGTGACGACTTATAGAAATGTCCAGCACAAATGACTAATTATGGCTGATATGACTACATGTGCTTTTTCTCAGAGCCAATGGGTGATAGCAACATGAAACTTGGGAAACACTGTCTAAGGTCTTCCACCCTGTTCTGAGTAGGTCTTCAATCTGCCCATCACTATCCCCAGGTCAGCGACCCAGTGGCGGCTGAATTCACCCTCAACACCCAGATGTTCTTGCTGTCCAAGAGGGAGCTGTGGATCTCCGATGGTTCCATGGGCTTCGGGGAGGGTGCGGATGTGGCCTTTTCAGAAGGTACCAAATCTCCCCCTCCGAGCCGTCCAGTAAATTTAACCTCCCACCCTTTTAATATGCAGTACATCTCAATGCCCATAACCCCTACAGTGTCATCAGCTTCTGAATCTCCTCTAGGGTCTCACATCTATGGACGCGTGATGGTAGACCCTGTGCAAAACTTGGGTGACTCCTTCACGTGCAGTATCGAGAAGGTCTTCCTGTGCACTGGTATCGATGGATACGTCCCCAAATACAACCCCATCAACAAGGAGTATGGCTGTCTGGCTGATGCCCCATCTCTGCTTTACAGATTCAAAATCCTGGTATGTATGCCAGCATGTTGTTCTCAAATTAGTGTGCTCCATCCATCAAATACCTTTGATCCAGAGCAATGATGAGTCGTAGTTATATACTGTATGTTAAATAGCTCTGTTGTTCACTTAGCAACCTGATGTACAGTAATCAGATACAAAGAAATTATATTTCCTAATTTTTTCCATATAATTTTTCAGTTTCATAGATAGTTTCATTCACTCAATTTTCTATGTTAGCTCTTATTTGCTGTATGCTGAAACTAGTATGCTGTATAATCTACTGAGTTGGTTGAGTGCCTAGAGCGTATATACATCTTTGCTGTAGGACAAAGCACAGCCAGAGACACAGGCCACAGTTTTTGGGAACATCCGCTTCGAGGCCTCGCTGGCAGCAGACACTCCAGGTGCTCTCTCGCTGGTCCAACAGCCTGGCTCAGATGGCTTTACCCTGTCCTCATCCCCGCTCTTCCAGGTGAGGTCTTCAATCACACACTGGCTCGTCCTTGCCCTGTGCTCTTTCGCTTCAAGAGTATAGTGAGATCATGGTGAGCTCTTGTATCAACAATGGGTGTGGCTTATGTGGCCAATTCCTGTAAATACTACAGGTCTCCCAATTCTTTTGTCTATGTAGTGTATTTATTTGTGACAAATACTTCCTTCAAGGAGAACTTCAAAGGTTTTGACAGGAAGCACCAACATTCTGAAACTCTCAACCTCCTGTACACTCTCCAGGTAGCAGCTGGGCGAGAATGGTACATCCACACAATCTACATGGTTCGCTCCAGGGACAATGCTAACCGTGCACTGGGAAAGAGGAGTCTGGAGTACCTCCACAGCGTCTCTGGCGTGAGACAGAGTCGCAGTCGCCGTGCCTCCCAAGTCGAGGTGGAGACGATTGGTCCGGAGAACAGCCGGGGTACTAACATCCAGCACATCGCTCTTGACCGCGGCGACAGGTTGAGAGTAAGCCAGCGTGATCCCTGGCCTGTCCTCGTGGAGCATCCTGATCGCCCTCTGCTGGACAGCTTTGGGAGGGAGTCTGGCAGCACAGTAGACCAGCTGCCCATGGTGGTGGGGCTGGCGAGCCTCGTCCTCCTGATCTGCATTTCTGTCCTCGCTGTCGTCCTCCTGCTTTGGTGGAGGCGGCGCCGCACCTCCAAGAAGCTACCACCCTTTTCTTCCTCGTCCTGCTCAGCTTATCAAGGCAGCAACCACAGCAGCAGAGAGACCATGAGCAGGAGGAACAGCTCAGAGGTGTAACCAATCCCCCCTCCCCCCCGATCCCTCGCCCCCCACTTTTGCCCCTTTCCCCTCTGCTGGCTGCTCAAAGTCCCAGTCATCCTGGTGCCTTCTGGCAATAGCACCTCTCTCCACCTTTCAAACGGTGCATAACTACCCTGCGTGCAAGGCCACGAGGAGGACTGTCGGCTTTCAACCAGCGCGGCGATGCATGAAGGGACGCCCTGACCTGGAACACAGGGCTTATTGAACAGCGTTTACTCCCACTGCTACAGGCATAGGTATTAATCTGGGCTGGAATCCCCACTACACATCTTAGTGTCATTAGCACATTGACTTGCATTGGTAAATTCGTATATTGAAAATGTTACATCTAAACGGCTGCCCTGGTTGCCAAGCGACAAGACGTTTTCCCCAGTAGGTAGGAATGGTTGGCATTGGAAAGCTCAGAAGCACAGAAAATGCATAATCGAAACTGAAGACCGTTCCCCAAAAGGGACAAAAATGCATACTGAGGCCCTCTCCAGGTACAACAATTAAGGTAGTCTCCCTTTTCCCCGCAACAAGCAGCTTTGACAGACGTTTCTGGATGATTTCTTAACACTAGTTTACTTGGTGTTTTTTATATATAGTTCTGTGTAAAAATTGTGTGGTTTTTTTCCCCCTCAGTAAAAAACTGTCAATATGGGCATCGCATTGTACTATTCAGGCTACGCCGTGACAAGGCTTCGGGGTCTCACTTGGAAAGTAGATGATGTTTCACCCCTGCTGGAAGTGTCCGCCCAATTAACCTGTTTTTATAATTGTACCCTGCTGCACTTTCAATATACGTGTTTCAACAGAACATTGATATGGTGCTACAGAAAGGGATTGTAATGTAACTGTAACCTGTGAGGTGCATTAACAATTCAATGACTTTTATACATTTTTCAGGACTTTTCAAAGGCGATTGTGTGTATCCTAAGTGTGCTACCTATGTACCTATCATAGTAAACGAGTAAAGAAACATTAAGACATTAGCACACGCTGGTACATATTGAAATATTGTGAACCACACATTTTTCGATGTGCTACTGTTCTCAAAATACTGAGTAAATGATTTTCCAAAGGAAGCCTGTCGCATGGGTATTTTATAGCTATCAGCAAAGGTGACGGGGGTCAATGAAGGTGTGAGTACACCGGCAAACTCCTCTGATCACACACACTTCAGGAAGGTGATTTTCATTTTTAATACACACCGGAGCAGGTATTAACAATGGATGATTTTCAGTTTTACACATTTTTTCCCCAGCCAAACATCTGTAATGATCTTCACCTAGTAACAGTGAATCCACTTCATATATAAACACAAACTAATGCCTCAAGCTATGGGTAAACACCCATTTTCTGAGCAGATCCCAAATTTCAACAGATTTACAAAAATTGAAGCCCTATTTTATGTGTACATTTTCTACTCCGATTATAGAGGTAAACACAGCATCCGGGGGGGGGGGGGGGACGGGACTGCGTGTGTTTAAAAGCAATGGAATGCAGTAGTTAACCAAAGGTATAAATAAAATGCATTTTAAAAAGTAGCACAATATCCATCAATGTTAGAAAAGGGGGTTTCAAAAAAATAGTTTCTGCATTTGTGCAGTGAGTCACCTTAAGACATGTACTACTTGTTCCAGTACATCAACTGAAGCCGGGGTTTGTACAGTACATAATCACAACCCGTAAAACAAATACAGCACTATCGTCCCTAAAAGCTAGAGACCGGCCGAGTCGTGCCAGGATTCGCTTCATATCTTCAGCTTCTTCCGCCGGCCCCGACCGTCCTGGTTACCTTCTGCCTTCCGCTTCTGGGCCTGGAAGCAAAGATGTTGTTATTTTGTATCTTAAATGTTGCACTTCTGCTCTGATGGCCGTGAAACATGGAAGACGAGCAAGTAAGAAGTCACATTTAACAGTCATGGAGAGCACTATCAGACAGATGGACTGCGTCAACGTACTGAGGATGTCCGAGGTCCTCGCTTCTTCTTCTCTGCTTTCTCCCTCTCCTCCAGCTCCATGTTCTCTCGCTCTATCAGCGTAATCAACGTATTGCATCGCCTCTGAAGCTCCTAGGCACAAACACATACATAAACATATCAGGCTGAGATTTTGTCTTCACTAATGAGTCTGCTTCCATTTTCCGATGCCTGGCTGCACCCACTCCCTCACCATGGCAGTCCTTGACTTGAGGAACCAGTCGAAGCGGAACTGAGGGGAGTTGCGGATGCACTGCCTGAGCTCGTCGTAGACGCTCTCCTTGTCGAAGCCCAGCTTGTGCAACATGCAGATGAGGAAGCGGTCCTCCTCCTCTGTGTAGTTCTTGCCCTTGTTAGTGCCGTAGGATATCCTCAGCTGGTGGAAGGGGGCCTTGTAGCGCCCAATCTGATAGCGAGAAGAACGAGTTACACAGGTGAGCCTTACACCATAAAGGGCGAAATTCAAGTTCTTATGCCCTCAGACGACAAGCAAGGTTTTAGTAGAATTTAGAACACAAGAACAAAAGAACCACACAGACAGACGTGTCCTTTTACCTTAGAGTCCAGAGCTTTTTTAATGCTTATCCTTCTCTGAATCCGGGCCTCTCCACGTTCAATCTGGGCCATGATCTTCTCAATGTCCTGCAGCTCATTGCACCTCTCCCAAAAAACAGCTGCACGCACACAGGAAGATGTGTGCACAAAGAACACACAAAACAAAATGTATCCAGCCTGCAATCCTGTCCTTTCTTTAATTTTAGCTCAAAAGTGAAAGCTTGGGAGACTCACCGGAATATTCCATGACCTCTTCTGGGGTTTTTCCCTCCACTTCACGAGCGATGTTTTCGATATCATCCCGGCCCCACTTCTCATTGGCTTTGATGAACTGATTGAAATCTCGTTTGTTCCAAATAGTAAAACCCTGAGTAGAGAAAAGACGTGGGATAAAACAAACTTCAAATTGTTGTTTTGACAATCACCGTGACCAAGAGGCCAGCACGCATATCAGAGTGCTGTGGTGTCCCATGGGGGCTGCGATGGCTACCTGTGACAGGAGCCCCTCCTTCTCTTCCAGCTCCTCCTCAGTCAAGGGTTCTGCTTCATCAATCTTGCTCTGTTCTTCTTTCTGGGCTTGTGCTGAATTGGGCAAGTCAGGGTTTCGGGGGACCTGGTGGAAAAACAGCACATCATTAAATTGATGAACCTCACACTCCCCCCCTGCCCCCTCCCCCCGGAAGATATAAATACAATTTTGAACCAATGAAAAGGTGAAGATACACAAGACAACTTTATGAACAATATTGCTGACCAGTGCTGCTCGGGCACTTTCGCATTAATACTGGGCAAGAAATTTCTATTTGCAAGTTTTTACGATCATCCACATTCAGATGAGATGCCATTCGCCTCACCTGGTGGGCAACGGCCCAGCGACTCTGCTCAAGAATTTGCCCTGTGTATCATCACCTCAGGATTAATGTCAGGATTAACAAGGGTTGTTATGACTTCCAACACAGCACCTTGTAGCCAATGGTTTTCCTGTAGAACAAGATCTCCTTCTCCAGCAACTCAAAAAGACGAGGCGGGAAAAACTGGAAGTCTTGAACATTGGGCTGTTTTGGAGGACGAGGGGCCTGTAGAAGTAAAAGAAGTTTAGTGATGTCAGCCAGCTTCATTTACCCTCAAACAGCAGGCCTCAAACCCCGACCTCTGACTCACCTTTGGAACCTTGGGTTCACTAACACGCAGTGCCTCCCTGAAGTAGGCATCCACCGCATAATTGGCTTTGCGTTCTCTCTTTGGGGGCTCAATCCAGTTGGTGATGACCTGTGACAGAACATTTCAATATGAGCGCAAAATTCCAGACATTTCTTAATCACAGCATCGGATATTTTTGGATAGTTCAGGCACCAAACTGTTATTTTACCTTCTTCTTCTCTCTGTAGTCCTCTCCCTCAAAGTTATACACACTGTTGTCTGTGTCCATGGTAAAGTTCCTCAGAGAGTTTTCACCCATTGTGGACAGCTTTTGTTTCATCTCCATGGTCTACGAGGTAGAATCACAGTGAGCCATTCTTATAATAGGCCAGATGGAGCCATAATGGCGCCACAAACTATCCAAAATGGGCTCAAAACAAACCTTCTTCTCCCCTCTCTCCAGTATCGCATCAATGTCCTCGTCTGTGATCTCGCTCTCCTTGGATGCAAACACGTGTGTGGCTCCATGGCGAATTATAGACAGCATCTCATCCTTGCCCAGTTTGTTCAGGTTTTGGTCCACTAGCCGGCCTGTGAATCGGAGACAAAGCGAGTCATTCCCAACTACAGGTTAACCGGGCCCTCGCTAAACCACTTTCATCTGTCATCTATCAGTACAAATTTAAAAATATGTTCTCAAATGTTTCAAGTATATTTCATGCAATTATGAGATTCATCAAACTGATGTTCATTTGGAACCCTGGTCACCTTGCTGAATGACTATTGAGTCCAGTCGAAGCTTCATCTCTGCCCTTTCTACAATCCTCTCCTCCACGGTGTTCTCTGTGATGAAGCGGAATACCCGGACCTGCTTCTTCTGACCAATCCTGTGTGCTCGGTCCTGACAAGAGCAATTACGTCGGTGAGATGAATCATAAGCTGACGCCAAGACCTGAACCTTCTTTGTGCCACTCCACTAAAGTCAGGCACAGAATAATGAAAACAAACTAACCATCGCCTGGAGGTCTACTTGGGGATTCCAGTCCGAGTCATAAATGATGACCACATCGGCGGTGGCTAGGTTGATACCGAGGCCCCCAGCGCGTGTGCTCAACATGAAGATGAATTTTGAACTGTTGGGTTCATTAAAGGTGTTGATGGAGCTCTATGGGGGGTGTGAAACAACATGAATGAGACTTCTCAATGCAGTAAACATCTCACTGTATATGAGCTAATCCAAGGGTGGCGACGTGCCTCTCTCTCCTCGTGAGCAGTCTGCCCGTCGAGGCGGCAATAGCCATAGTTCCTCCACATGCAGTAGTCCTCCAGGATGTCCAGCATCCTGGTCATCTGGCTAAAGATAAGCACTCGGGACCCTAAATGGGGAAAGAAGTACATAAATGAACAGTAAAAATTTCTTGAGATATCAACTAGTGACTTCACACAACAGAAAAACATAAGGAATGCGCAGAAGGCCATGACAACCGAGGGACACGGATGGGCAAGGATGGACACATTAAGGGCTCCCGACCTTGCTCCTTCAGCTTGGGCAACAGTTTGTCAAGCACAGCCATCTTCCCACTGTTGACGACTAGGTGCAGGTCTGTGGTGTAGGGGGGTCCAGGCTCAGCTCCGTCAAATAAATATGAGTGGTTGCAGCACTTGCGAAGCTGCATCAGGATGTTGAGGAGCCGCATCTTGTCCATCTTGCCAGCGGAGTTTAGGATGTCAATGTCTTTCATCAGAATCTTGGTGTACCTGAAAGTTGACGAGGAAGGAGACAAGCCATGACTTCTCCCCACAGAGGTCCGAGAGAAGAAAAACTGGATGTACAGCATGTACGTGCAGTCATGTTGCAGGCATAGATCTCACTGCGTAGCTCTTTCAAGGCCTTACACCAAAGTATGCCATCACCCGTCGTCACCGAACAGGGTACTCACCACTCTCGCTGCATTTTACTGAGGCCCACATACATCTTCACCTCTTTTTTTGGCAAGAGGCTCTTCTCCACATCAGCTTTGATACGTCGAAGCAGGAAAGGGCGCAGAACCTAGTTCGTCATGAGGGATGGGTAAAAAAAATAAATGAGGCCAGTCATTCAAGGTGCACAGTGCCAAATAATGAGTGGGAAGAAAATGTAGCACAAGGAGTATTCAACTTACAATATGCAGACGTTCCACTAGTTTCTGGTCTCCAAGGCAGTTATTAGTGTCAAACCAAGAATCAAAATCCTTTATAAAAAAAAAAAAAGGTTAGCCCAGTTAAAACTAAAATGCATGACATACATATACATACATACATATATATATATACATATACATATATATACATATATATATACATATACATATACATATATATACATATATATATACATATACATATATATACATATATATATATATACATATATATACATATACATATACATACACATATACATACATATACACATATATACACACATATATACATATATATACACATATACATATACACATACATATACACATATATATATACATATATATATATGAGAGAGAGAGATGATGAACCTGTACTGCGAACTTTTATATGTACTAATAAAATTTCCGACATTAAATCATTCTAAACGGCTGGCCAGTTTCTTAGTACTTTTCATTCTTGAAAATAGCATTTCTCCTGTTCCTCAGACATTAAACAAACACTGTTCTACAATAACAGAGCTCTTACTTCTGAGGAGTTGAACACATCCGGAAGGAGAAAGTTGAGCAGAGCCCAGAGTTCATGCAAGTTGTTCTGCAGTGGGGTTCCAGTCAGCAGCAGGCGATTGGTTGTCTTAAATTCTCTCACAATCTCCGAGAGCTTTAAATGAAACACCAAAAGTTTGCTTAAAATCAAAACGCATGTTGCACATGGACAAACTGAGGAGCAGCGTTAAGGCTCATCTCAGTGTTGAGTTCTTACAGTGGGATTGAATGGAAAAGATCAAATGTGAATAACCAACAGCACACAAATAGCAGTTTTGATGGCGTGTGTTACAAATCGCAGAAATCCCACCTTTGACTTTTCATTCTTGATCCTGTGAGCCTCGTCAATGACCAGGTACCTCCAGTTAAACCTTTTGAACACCGCCTTCTCCCTGATCAGCATCTCGTAGGAGGTCACGCACACGTCCCACTCTCCCGGCAGAAGCACGTCTCGTATGAATGCAGTCTGGCAACAATGAAAGAGCGCTGACATTCTATTTCATAATGTTGGCCAAATTAATTTACTAAAGGCCAGGCTGTTGGTGCAAAAACAGCACCGCCAATGTACTGTCGAAAAAGTCCTGTTCAGATGTCAACAGCAAATATAATTCACAGAATCAAAGCATTAAACATTTATAAACTACCTTTTTCATGACAATTTGAATTTCACGTAGAAGTACATACAAAGTACAATGCAGAAAAGAAGATCCATCACAGGGCACACAGACACCTACTCAATTTACTTTAGCATGCTTTTGGACTGAGGGGGGAGCAGAGAACCCGGTGGAAACCCCACAATGACGCAGGGAGAATGTGCAAACTCCACAGACATGGAGCCAGGTCTCCAATGCGCGAGGCAACAATATTGCCATGCCACCAATCCAAGGACCAACTGAACAAATTAACACTCTCAACAAACTTGGATTTCACTTCACATACCACCAATGCCAGCAGTCTTCATGAAATAAAAAAAACTGCACATGGAAGAGCTCACCAAAGCTTGGAAATGATTTTAAAAAAATTTCACAGAAAAGCTTGACAATGAGAACTAAACGGAAAAGGAGTAAAGCCAGATGCTCCATTAGGAGAGATCCAAACTGCTCACCCTTTCGTCCCTGCCACCAATGAGGCAGACGGCACGGAGTGACGGCACCCAGCGCTTGAACTCATTCATCCAGTTGCACAGCGTAGATTTAGGGACCAGCACCATGTGGGGCCCTGGAATGTTCCGGTAATGCTTCATGTAACCGAGCAGGGAGATGGTCTGCAGAGTCTTACCCAAACCCTGAGTGAGAGAAGGACCATGACATGTGAATATATACATTTAAAACTGCCACAACTTAGATATCAGCTTTGGCAGCACATAAACTGACTGAACAGTCTCGATAGCCTAACACCAACACGCACCATTTCATCAGCAAGGATCCCATTAATTCCATTCTCGTAGAGGGAAATCAGCCAGTTTAACCCACGAATCTGGTAGTCCCTCAGTTTCCCAGATTTTACATCTGTAGAAAGAAAGACCCACCAGGTCAATATGCACAAGGTAGTGACACCTGGAAGACAACCTGACGGCTTATTTCCTCATCTGATCACTGGGAATTAACGCACAACTACTCACAGGAGGGGGATTCGTCAAAACGGGTGCAGATGTTGGTGACCTTGCTGTTCTCATTCAGGAGCTCCTCATCCTCTTCCTGCTCCGTGCGACGATGACGGTTGCTACAAGGGGGAAAGTAAGAAAAACAATCAGCTGGCGTTTCAACAAGGTAGGAACCTACCAGGAGATTGTTGAGGTTGCAGCTAAGGATGAGATCGGACTCTGAATCCTGGCCACATACACATGATATACTTACTCTCCCGCCGAAAGGAGGTTCTGTTTCTCATCCTTCTTGATCCGTGGACGACCCGGTTTCATCTTCAAAGGGGAGGTTGGAGTTTTCTGGGCCGCAGGCTGAATGAAGTGAGCAAACACTTCAGTCTGCTTCAGCAGGTACTCAAATCTGTTGGTCCGATCGGTTTGCTGAAAAACAGACAAGTAAATCATCACACTGACATCTGCAATGGCACTGAACCACACACAAATTCAGCAATTTAAATACATCCAAACAAAATTCACTAATTCTTTAAAGAACAACACTTTACATATAATATTAAATATTCATGTGAATGAAACTCACATTCTGAATCCAACCAGCACAAAACAAATAAAGGTCAGATAACTTCAGACAGCAGAATTACACTATTTATTACCATTTTCTCTTCGTAGCCAGGAAGACTTTTGGTCTCTTGTCTGGAAGGAAAAAACTCCTCGCCGTAACTCTTTCCAGGCTCTTCATCCTTAAAAACAAATTTGCAATCCCTTTTAAAAAACAAAGCATCACTGGCTTGAGGATAGTATACACACACACCATGAGGCGTGTTCTAGATGCTTTTATCCAAAGCACCAAATGAACACTTAAAATGTGTCACACGGCACACAGGGTGACATAACCATCCAAAACAACCAAGTGGTAAGAAGGCAAACTCTACAAAGCGAAGAAGAAACAACAGTGTCTGTGGAGTTTCAGTTTTGAGTGTGTAGTCAAAATCATCAGACATGGTCTACAATAAATACGTGGCGGGATATTACCGCAGGTTGCTATGTATACAAAACCTAGCAACGAGTTTGAAGACGGCGTTGTACAAGAGGGGAAGGCAAAATGTGACATCGGACTTGGATTAATAAAGTGAATACCAGCGGTGGTTAAAATTTACCAAAAAGCCCGCATATTCTGATCAGCGGAAGCGTCCATTTAGACTCGGGGGCGGGCTGCTGGTGACGTATTTCTGCTTTCGTTTACCATGTGCGTCCGCACAAATAAAAAGATAAACGTCTTCAGACAAAACAATCACATCGCTTTGATAAAAAAAAATCTTAGATAAACGGTTACTCGAGGTTAAAGAAAAAGACGGGGAAAAGGCATGGGGGTTAATTCTGCGGGAAAGCGGATGTTTCGATCTGCCCGTCAGTGGCCATTCATTCCCGCTTCTCCCGGGTGTTACAGCGATTACAGGCCACCTCCGCTCTCAGTCCTCCACCCAGCGGGCTAAAGTGGCGCTAGCCTAGCCTTGAAATCTGCTAACTACACGCGGTCTGTTAGCCAAGCGGCGGCCAGCTAATGGTGAGCTCGCAAAAAGACGGTCTGAGTAATGAATGGAGGTATAATCTTACTGGCCGATAATCACGCAAAGGCAGCATTTCGCACCTATCGGGCATCCTTAACGAGTACCACCCCAATCGAGAGTAAGCGCGCTCTTCCCGCTAGCCAAAACCGCCAGAGTCTCCTAGTTTTACCCGAAGAGACTAACTACACTCCATCACCTCGTCCAGCAGCGAGGTAGGAGCCCAGCCACGGGCTGATCATGTACGGACTAACAGAGCAGTAACTCATCTGACTAGGTTAGCCGCTAGCAGCAACTAGCCCGTAGTTAAACAAAAGTTTGACTCCTCGGCTAAACGTCAAATTCGGCGGTGGGCCGACCGCTTTCGCTGGCTAACGGGGATATAATCATACCAAATAGACCACCCCCCGGGTGAAAGGTGGATAATTTTCGACTAGTTTAATCCTTACCCCTTCCTCTTCTTCTCCTTCAGGCTCGTTCTGCTCTACCTGCGGCTCCGGCTGCTCTGGCAGGTTGTTCTCAGTATCCGACATTCTCAGCTATTTCGTCTTCCTCCTTTCGTCTCTTCCAAATAGATGTGCGTGTGTATATATGTATATATACACACCTCTACGCGGCCCCCAACTTACTTATTTAACACCAGACGTTAATTTTTTAACAATAAAGTCGATGAACAGTACAGGTAAAAGTACTCAGAATAAGGATTTTTTTTCCAGTACGCCGCCACACGGTTTCGGCGGAGTACCCGGCTTTTTCCCCTCCCCAACGTCGCAGCACTGTGGTCCCGTGACGAAATATCGCGAGAGTTTGTAGTACCTCAACTGGCGGGTTTCTTGTGCCTTCCCACAGATTCGGAAGCGTGATTTCGAGGAAAATGGTATTTGTATTTGGCTCGCAGCGAAGCCACAATGAGATTCTTACTGGTGGACGGTCAGGATCCACCAACAGCATTCGCCTGAAACTATAGTTAAATGTAGTTACAAGAAAACTTTTCAAAGGCCACCTTACGTGTTAGAACAACTCTTCTGCAGAGCAGTCACACAAATATAATTTCAGTCTATCGCAAATGCATGGAAGCCCGTTTCTGCCATCTGGAGTACAAAAAAAAAATCATCTCAGAATTCTGGATTAAATCGAAATAGCTTATTAAATAATTTAATACTCTCAACTCAAGCCAAAATTGATCCCCCCCCTCACAATTCGTACTTTATTTCTCGTTATTCAGAGTTATTTTCTAACAAGTAGCAGGAGCCACGTTTGAAATGAAAGCGGGTAATTAATAGAACTTACATTCACCTAAAGGATTATTAGGAACACCATACTAATACAGTGTTTGACCTCCTTCCGCCTTCAGAACTGCCTTAATTCTACATGGCATTGATTCAACAAGGTGCTGAAAGCATTCTTTAGAAATGTTGGCCC
>JABFDZ020000087.1:1408317-1419357 GCA_019775955.2 Pollimyrus isidori | reverse complement strand
ATGGGGGGGGGGGCGGGTGGGGGGCAAAGTTAAAGGGACCCTGAAAAGAATCAGGTGACAAATCAGCAAGCTGGAAGAGGCAAGTTGGATTTCTCCAAAAAAAACGAGTTCTTGTGGAAGAGGGTAAAGGTCAGTAAAGTAGAAGTGAAAATGTAGAGAAGGACAGGGAGTGGGAGGAGCCCTTCTGACGTGGCCATGGAGGACTGGAATGGAACGACTTTGGCTTGTCAAGAATTACTACACTGGTTTTTACTGCCAAACAACTGGTTTCCCAGCAGTTTTACATGGCCAGCTGTATCACAGAGACTTGCGGTACGTGATCAACTTCATCTGAGAATATTTGAGCCATCACTAGAAGAATATCTCTCGTCGCACCATGACTCGTCGTGATGGTTTAATCAAGCATGTACCAGAAGAGGAAACCTGGCTCGAATGAAGCCCTAAAATCTACGGAAGCTGAACTTGGGTGTCAGCAGCTCCAGTGTATCCACAAGAAACTCTTAGGCTTGATACAACCTTGACGAAAGCAATTAAAATAAACAGAAACAGTAAGACAAAGAATAGTCGTGGAGCTGGGTTTACATACTGTATCATCTGAAGGCATACTAGAGTTGTACATGGCTACATAATTCTCCTCACACTCGTCGGACTCGTCACTGGAGGCGGTGCTGTGCACCGACGGCGGTCTCGAAGGCATAGGAAACCTGGAGGGACTGATCATCAGGACAAGGTTTACACACATGCATGCTCAAACGGGCACACACACAGCTCCAGTTACAGTGGCACAGTCCCTGTAGTGGCAGAGAGTGGCCACCAGGGTAGCCCACATTCCCATCAATCTCAATCCGCCACCTCTAGTGGTCCGAGACAAACTCGGCGGGCAACCTGAAGCACAGCTGTAGATACACCAAGCACAGTGGAAGGTACTGGCAGCTGCAGGCATCGCTTGCTGTATTCTGGTGATGCTACATGGCTTCGAAAGCTCCCAGACTAATGAGCGAGTGCATTATAGAAGATGAGCGAGATGAGGGTGAGCATGCGGTGGTGCAGGGTCAATGTCACACAGCAGGCCAAAGCATGCCAAAGGCACAGGACACTTACTCCCGGGCAAACGACCTGGTCACGGGGGAGTGGACAGGGGCTGGCAGCTCCTCCCATTCAGGTAGGGTCTTTATTTCAAGGGGCGCTGGTCTAGCTGTAGAGGGGGATACAGACAGTCACCACTGAAAAATCATTCCTGGGCAAGAGTTGAGGATGACACAAACATAAATTTTCACAAATTCTGCTGCCTCACTTTTTATTCAATTTGCATATATTCCAGAATGTTTGGAAGAGTGATCAGATGGATTGAAATTAACTGCAAAGTCCCTCTTTGCCATGAAAATGAACTTAATACCAAAAAAAACCCGTGCCACAAAAGGACCTGTTGACATCATTTCAGTGACTCTCTGAGACGGGATTTGGCCCAGAAGTTGATTGACAGCATGCCAAGGCGAATCGCAGAGGTCTTGAAAAGGAAGGGCCAACCCTGCAAATATTGACTCTCTGCATAAACCTAATGTAACTGTCAGCAAAAGCCTTTGGCACTTATGAAATGCTTGTGACTATACTTCATTACACCACAGAAACATCTGACAAAAATATCTAGAAACACTGGAGCAGCAGACTTTGTGAAAAACAATACTTGTCATTCTCAAAACTTTTGGCTACAACTGTACTGCCTGAATAGTTACCGTTATATGATGTGGGCCTCTGTTGCTGATGCATTCACATGTATTGGTAGGACATTACACACAGAGTCAACTATTGTATCCACGCGAATATGATGTGGCAAATCGTTCACTAGAGGGCACTGTTCAGCAGCAATGTAGCAAAGGACCAAGTGCAGTATTATCTAGACTTAATCATACGAGAGCCAAAACTTTTTAATAACAGTCAGCAATACTGTATTCTTAATAAAGCATTAGATTATTTAAAAAATTGTTTTACTTTCCCCTCAATAGTCATAAACAAGCTCTACTTAGCTACATTAACAGTAGCTTCAACATTTGTAATATGATAAAAGTTTGTGTCTAGCCACCTTTACAACTCAGGGATATAACAGGGAGCCACTCCCCATAAGCCCCGGATCTCATGCGACTGCAGCACTCCCGTACTACTGTGAACAGCTGGCACGCGCGTTTCTCTTTGTGTGTACAGGCACGTGGCTTGTCGCTTTAATCGCAACCTCGCACGTCCAAACGGCCGACTACAGAAGCCGCGTCACCCACTGGCTCAGTGAAAAACCAGGGGATGCAGCGTCGCAGTGACACAGGAACACTGGATCAAGAATGAATTAAAAATGGCCGCGAGACCAGATTCGGGATCGTAAAACGTTCCTGTCGTCATCGGCAATTATCTCTAGGCAGCTGGGGCTGGGGGGCGTCCAGCCGCAGTAACTCCCCAACAGGGTGCAATCTGCCATATTTCTGGATAAATATCTCTGTCGGGCTAACTGACAGACACCAGCTGGTGGGATTCATCACACAAAACAAACACTGATAACCAGAAACAGACAGCGGCCTTGTAAAGCAGACTGTCTAAAATGCATCGCTGCTCATATGTGCCCGGCAGGAGTCTGCCCTGTCTCGCCCGATAACGCTCTTTGCCTCTGCTAAAGGGACATATGTGATGAGCACAGGCCTTACACTTCAGCCGATGTAGCGAGAAGGTGTCAGAGGATCTTTCTTCAGACATGAAGAGAAGGCTATCAGTGCATTTTGGGCCCACGTGTTTCTAAGTGTCTTTTGACAGCGTGTGTATATGCATCATGAAATGGGAAAGCAAACAGAGAAACAAAATATGAACAGAACACGAGACTTCTGGAGACTTGAATTGTCCTTTCTTTTGATGGTTTTAATTAGTGAAAGATCCATCCAAGGGTTAAACGAAGAAACTGCAAAAAAACAGAACCGTCAGAATTCGCACTTAAAAAACAGCCTGTACCTACCCTTGCGGCGTCCTGGGAGTTCACCTACGGTTTGTGAATCAGTTCGCTCTAAACCAATCGGCTTCACCCTTACTTTTGGGCTCTGACCTGATTGGTGAGAAAAGAACACTCTTTTAAACCAAACCTTTCATTCTCACCACCTCCCCATGCAAAGCAAAGGGATAGAGCACACTACTGCTAACTTGGGGAGCAGGACGTCAAACTGAAGTTCAGTTGTAGTAAAAGCAGCAAAAACAAACTGGAAAGGGGACGTGTCCCCTGCTGGGGGAATCAGTGAGCTCTACCACACCCCAATCGCACACAAGGCAATCCATTCATTCAAGACAAGCTGTAGGGAGCCACAGATCATAGCAGAGTGATGCGGCAACATGCCTTAAGCTTGCGCAGGGTGCCTTGCACAGAAAATCAGTGGCAACAGGAAGCATTCCTGACCACCAGGTGGAAAATGAGAACGCTCCTTCATTGACCAGAGACCGTGAAAACCAAAGAGGCAGCGCAGGTCTTGTGGGTGATGGGTCTCTGCCTGTCCCTTCATTATACAACGTACTGTGGGCGTTTCGTCATTTTCATAGCACAACCACCAATACCTCTTGTTTTACAGTGAATGCCATTCCAAAGATGAAGCAGCACTGCTGTGGCAGTTCTGTTATGGAACCCCCCCACCCCCACACCCCCCGGTCCTCCCTCCTCTGCTGTAACACGCAGGGTGAATGTAATCAAAGGGGCCCATTCAGTGGGTAACAATGGGAACGGAGGTGAGGGGGGGTGGGGGGTGGGGGAAATCACGCGGCGGGTGCCAACGAAAGGAACAAAATACCAAAATGCTAAAAACGGCTGCTTCGGAATTCCCCCCAAAGCCCCCCGCCATATTTAGTACCAGCTGGTGACTTATACTGAAGATGTTAAGAATAGTTCATAAAGAAAGGAGCCTGCCCATTTACATTGGTCTGAATTCAAGGACTGCTATCCTGTTAGCTGACCCAAACACAGAAACTCATAAATGTACAATTCTCTTGTCAAGTATGCAGAACCATAGAGTGTAATGGAGGGAGAGGTGTAGGAATTCATTAGAGAAGCAGCCATTTTGACCAAAACAGACATACTGATGGTCATGCAGACACATTGAGCATCCTGACATACCAATGTGCAGACACACGGCTCACATTCAGGGACACACAGAACCCCATCCTCCCAGTTCACCTTTCCGGTCCGGCTTAAGGTTGCGGTGAACTGGTGGGGGCTGGCAGTCACTGATCAGCATGGTCCGGCGTGGTGGGGTCTTGGGACTGGTGCGGAAGCCCATGTGTGCTGGTGGGGGGACCTGCTTGCCCAGGGAGGAGAACTCAGCCAGGCTCGGCGTCATGGGCACATAGTTTGTCTCGTGGATGAGCTCTGCCATGCTCCCCATCTGATGGTAGGAGGGCGAGTTGGCACTCATGGGTACATAGTTCTCATCCACCTCCTCCGTTGAAGCACTGCTGGACGCAATCATGCGATTGCTCTTCTGTACTCGGTAAACAGGATCACAGAACTGTGTAAACTGCTGAAACTTCATGACACACACACACACACAAAAAAAAAATCACAGTAATGAGTAACAACAAAGACTACCACCTTCTGTCTGGGGATGCGCTGTACAGAATCACTGAAAAACCTTTCAATTACAGAACGGTAATCCTTCACAATTCTCAATAACAAAATGTCTTGCGTTAAAAAAAAAAAGACTTACAAAGCTGCCATTTAAGCTGTCATTGAAGTCGAATGAACTGCTTCTATCCGACAGAATTCTTGGGATGTCGTAGCAATCTTGGGATCCGAAATCTGGAAAAAGGATACTGATATACTGATACTGATATACCACTACACATACACACACACACACTTCTTTTATACCTTTTTTGAAACTTGTACTCTTCTGAACTGATAAAGTTTCCCTGTAGTACAGCTTGTAAGCAATGGGTAATGGAGGGCAATGGGTAAGTGTAATTGTAACACTCATTGTAACACTCTAGTCTTGAAGACTACACATCCGCCCAAATTTCATGCTAAAGATGCAGCAACAAGCATACAAAAGACGTCAAAATTCCCGGAAAAGTAAATTCACAAGAAAGCACAAGACTAAGCATGTCACTTCCTGGAAAATTGCGCCTCTAGGAAACCATGTGAAACATGAGTTGATCGGCAAACATGAGCGGCCAAACCCATTCACCGGAGCAAGATCGTTCACTTGTAGAGAGTTTGGGAATTAACGAAATGGGGCACAGGCTGCGTCTTGAGACCTGCCTGGTTTCTATAGGAAGTTATGAACCCCAGTCAAAGCTAGCTGCGTCTGTAGGGGCACCACACACAAACGAGTCCAGGACTAATCAATTCGTAGCTCAAGCCTAAACATGCTTGCCTTGCAAATATGCAGTTATTTGTTATTCATGTATCATGCAGTCATTCTAGTTGACCATGGCACCAATGTCTCATTTAAGCACTCTTCCGATGTCATCCAATCTTTAATTTAATCATTAAGTACCGCCACTGAGTATTTCCATTTTTTTTTTTGAAGGGGATTATTCGAAAAATGCCACGCAGTTGATTGAAGGAGTTATTCTTTAGGAAAATCATTAATGGACCTCGCACGAGTATGATGCAAGAGGCCAATGTTAAGTAATAACGGTGCCATAATAACCCTGCTCTAAAGCCTGAGATGTGTCGTGGACTTTACAATGCCCTTTGAGATAGCATTCCAGGAACGGTGTTTCTGGTTAAGTGCTCCACACTCCAAGCTGAACTCAGAGTGCTGCTTCCACAGTGGTTCATATGAAAGCAGAACATTTTGCTTAGGGATAGAATGCAAGTGTGGTCAACATTTTCTGTAGGTTTCGCTTCACTGAAGAATCAAAACACTTTCTGATAGTGATTGCTCAAGTCTGCCCTACAATGACCAAATCCTGAGTCATGAGACAGGGGCTGAAATGGGAAATAGCAAATAGCAGACTTGATATTAAATAATTTGTAAATTTATACATGGAGACTATATTATTCAATCACAGATATACAGGTAGATACTGTGCTGCAGTCTGGGAGTTTGTCCGTCCATTTATTAAGTGTACAGTTGATGTGAACACACTGGGGATGAAAACACTCTTTATCAGTGGCCTCCCACCCCAGGTATGAAACGCCACCTGGTACAGCTGCCACAGGCATCAGTGCCAGTGGTAGGCTATGAGGCGGCCATCTTAGTGGTGAGCACTATGCCCTTGGCTGCTGGCCAACCACGCACTAATGGTCACTGACCCGGTTTAAAGTAGAGGGTTCCTCATGCAACCAAATTGCATGTGAGAGATGGGTTTTTCTAGGTCCGGTATTGGGCGATCATTAGCTCTGTGTGCGCATTTGCAAGGAGATGTTTACGTTGTGTGGCACTGTCTGTTAAATTACCTAGTATCACCTTTTCAGTATAATCTGGTTTGTACCTGGGTGTCCAGTGGGCAAGCTCAGAAGCTTTGATGTTTAGATTAAATGTCCCCCTTTTCACTTTTCACATGAACTGTGCCAGATTTGGACTTCCTGAAGTCCGAACTCTTGGGAAGGTCTCGGAAAATGACAACTTTGAGCTTCTTCTGCTCTTCCATTTATCATTAGACATCAAAATAAACATTCCGTCATTCATCTAAGAGCAAACAGCCACGTGTTACTGTATGTAGCCACTAGATGGAGCTGTCTGAAGCCATGCATCCGCTTCATAGTCTTCATCGAGGGTTACTATAACAACAGACAATATGAACACTCCATCAGAAAAGACAAAAGTTTACTTCTGTAATTAAATTTTAGGCCGCCAACTGCATAGGATATAAGATCGCGTGAAGAAAACACACGGTCATATTGTTTTTTTCCCCTTTCCTAATATTTCTTGCTAGACACCGACAAGGGCTTTGTACTGGCAGTGTATGATGCAGAATGCAGCATGCATGTGGGAATCTGAAGGCAGTTGTGTGCCTGAGTCTTGCACTGTACATCCAGTGTGGGAAGAAGATAATTGAGGCAAAAGCCCACAGAAGGAACTGAGGGGTAGGACCAGTAATGGCATGTGAAGTGCAAGGAATGGAAGCAGGAGAAGTGAGAGGTGGGGCCACAGAGATGAGGGCGGCCAAACTGGGGCGGGCCAACAATGCAGGCACTGACCTTTCCTAAGGCGGGAGGCATCCATCACGCTGATGGTGTGGCTGTGGTGAGTCCGGCCCCCAGTGGGCACGCAGTAGGTGCTCTCCGTCTCCGAGACCGGGCGTGGGATGGCGTATGTCTCTGTTGGGGAGCGCTCAGGTGGGGCGGCTGGGGAGGGTTTTGGGGGGCGGGGCGGGGGCACGTCCGAATGTACGGATGCAGCCACCTCTGGCCCGACTGTCCTGGGTACCTGGTAAGTGCTGCTGCCTCCGGGAGTGGGGGGGATATCATAGCTGAGGGATACCAGTCTGAGACGAGTCTCCACATGTTCCCGGCGGGGGGGCACGCCGCAGACACGCAGCTCGCCAACTGACTCCGCCCCCGGCATGGGTGGAGAGGAGGCCGCCGACGTCTTGGGCAATAGCACAGTGTCTTGAGAGTAACTACGCGGCAACAAATACAGGCCCGAGTCTACGGACATGGATGCCGCGCGGGGGGGCGGGGAGTCATAGATGGGGCTCGACTGCGGGAAGAAGCCATTCACGGAGCCGTGCTTGGAGTTCGTGGGTTTCGGGGTCCTGTGAGAAGGGATGTTATCGTTGCAGTCCGTCTCCGTGGACATGGACTTGGATAGCTCGATTACGGGCCTACTGGGAAGAGGAGAGGAAAACCAGAACCACCCATGAGTGACCGCTGGATAGCTTTTCCGTTACTGTCAGCGGCAGTACCGTCGTTAGGGCGCCCCATTAATTAAACCAGGATTTCAGGAACAGAGTGTGAGATTATTACATGCAGTTAAAATTAGCTGGTTTTACCCATTGATAACCAATAAGGAAACCAGCAGAAATTAGGGTAAACCAGCCTGTTACTGACAGAGCAAAATAACTAGGTTTCACATATCATTGATTAGTCATCATCCTGCATCATGCATGGGATTCCTTGTGTGTGTGTGGAGTGTGACTGTCAGTGAGCACACGCAAATACGTCATTGAGTATGCGTGTAGTAAATCGTGATAATCTGTTGGAGCGTGTTTTTGCACTTGCACGTCTGCGCGTGTTCGGCATGTGCATAAAACCGTAAGCGGTCGTTTATGGGAGGCATCGTGCAAGTGTACGGGGTTGCACATGAGTATGTGTGCACATCACTCCACACGCGCGCACACACCCGCGCACACATCTCAGCACAGCACACTCACAGGCTAGCGCTCCTGCTCTCACACTGCTCGAGGAGCATGTACTCCTGGTCCCCGTGTCCCAGGGAACTACAGCGATGACACGAAGGAGACAGATCAGTTTATGCTTGGGGACAGGTGTCAGCCTATGCACTCTGTTCACCGTCCTGTACGGAATGTGCACTCCTGATGCGCGCATTCAAAGGCCACTATGGAACGTAAAAGACCACCGGCACGGAAAAACAATATCCTTAAGCTAAAGACTGTGGGGTAACATTTTATTCTTAGACAAAAAAAAAAAGACAAAGTTAAAAGAAACCTGGACTGGCAGAAACCCTCTGACACCCGTTTATCACATATTCAAACAGCGTTTCTACCCTTTCCACTGTAACCCAGCGACCGCATTACATCCAATCAGACAGCGGTCGCGCGTCTCACCTGGTGTCTGGCTTCTTGCTCTCGCAGTTTACCAGCAATACATATTCCTGTGGCTCCTCCGGGCCGGGCGAATGCTCCAGGTGGCGGACGCTGACGGGCTGGTAGGGGGGCGGCACACTGGCGATGACCGGGGGGGCGGTGCTAGCATGTGCCGGGTGCGGGGGCACGTCCACCACGGCGCCACCCGAGTGCGCCGGCGGCTTCCGTGAGTCTGCAAAGCAACCGACCACAGGCCCAGTGGTGAGTCCCTGTTCCAGCTGGACCCTCTTTATTACGTAATAACTAATCAGTGATATAACAATCACTGCAGCTGCCGGCCGCCAAGCACATCGTAATTTTTTTTTGTACTAAATTATAAAAGGATCTTTAAAAAAAATAAAGACGAGCCACAAATTAAGTTTGCGAAGCACAATTCAGAATCGCAGCGACGGCTGGAAACACAGGGGGAACTTTCATGGACAGTGTCACGCCGCTCACATGCTGCTGACAGAGGAAAGCACTGAGCTGCAGAGCCTGTTTATTCTGGATAATCGACTCCAGACCACAAGGAAATGAGGGGTTCCAAGGGCTGCCCATTCTCTTGCCTGTTCAGCCTTGAAAATTCTTGAACTCATCACCCGTATTACTACACAAGAGAACTCCAGGAGTAATATGGGCTGTATCACCACTCCCCCTCCCCTTGCCAACTGCTTTGTAAGCATGTCAAAGGTAAGGACAAAGATGCTTTGTTGATGGTCTCCTAGGGGGTAGAAAGTGAAATATGGACGGAGGTAAAGTGGAGAGCTTGGGAAGCTCCTGCTACCGATTTGGCTTTTGTGTCGGGAATGTCTCTTATTACAGCTGTCGTCGGCCCTACAGGGGACAGGGATGAAAACTCCACAACCGGTCACTGCAGTCTCCCCTGTCCCGCTGCTGGAGATGGGCAGATTCAAGCTCCAAATCTGAACACAGCCTTGATTATATTTCACAAACATACCCCATGGTGTCCACGTGTCTGAAGGAACAATGATAAATGCATCGCATCCCATCCAGAGACTCTCTCTGATTAGTTGGGTAATTCAGGTCCAGACCGGGATTTTGTTTGAACCAACCAGTTGAATACTCTGACTGTGACTCTTTATGCTCAACTGGTTGGTTGAAACAAAATCCTGGTCTGGACTTTTACTTTCTGGACATAGATTAGCCAACTCTGTCTCTGATACATGTTAAATAAGTTTCAGTTTGATAGCTGTACAGTGAATGTCCTTTTTGGAGTTAAACATCCCGCTGAAATACTATGAGGCATTATATGAAACAGATGGCAAATGATTTTGTCAGGCTGAGAGTCACATGATCTGTCTGCCGAGGGTGGGTGCTGTGTATCTTCATGTTACGACTAATTGTTTTGTTGCAGACACAGACATGGATTTTGAATGGCTGTGGACAAATTTCCACTGAAGATGCCAGGAATAAGCAGAGTCCCACACAGCCTCAAGTTGTCAGTCCCTCAAGTCCACTAGGTTGTTTTTTCTAGTGATATTCTACTCAATATATTGTTCCCCCCCAGCTTGGGTGGTCCTTTCGTTTGCATTGAAAGCTTTTGATTTTACCCTGCAGTAAAAAGCCACCCCCCACCCCACGCCTTGAGCAGGGTCCCAGGGCCGATCCTACTCCTAGACTTCCCTGACGGCCTCTTCAGAGCTGAACTTCTTGCTTTGCCAGGAACCACCTGTTGTTCAAGGTCCCCAGTTCTCCTGCTATCTGTTATCTCAAGAAACTAGCTGACCCTTTATATAAGATAATTGTTTCTTTTGAAGCCTTTCAAACTCTCAATTGAAGTTTCAGACAAGGTCATATATATCCTGCCAATCCTAAACACTCCTGCTCTACTCCTGTTGCTTTTAACCATAAGATCTTCATCAAGGCCAGGAACCCGACGGCCGATATAAGCAGGTGATCAGCAACAAACCCTGGACAATGGGATTCATGTGTTTTCCTATCTACACTGAATTGGCTCAACTGGGGGGTCTTCATTTCCTTAGCAAACCCAAAGAAAGCTTAGGCAATGCTAACATCTTTTACAGGGAAGCACTACTTCACCACCAGACATGTCAATGCCCACAGTGTCGCAGCCGAGTATACATCCCCCCCCCCCAAAGAAACCCAAAACACCGCATCACTACTCTCGGAGGGGGGGGGGGGGGGGGGGGGGGGAGAACGGGTTGGTAATGGGGGGGAGATTTGGGGGGGGGGGGGGGGGGGGGGGGGGGGGGCGGGTGGGGGGGGTGGAGGGTGGGGGGGGGGGTGGGT
>JABFDZ020000087.1:1362624-1387870 GCA_019775955.2 Pollimyrus isidori | reverse complement strand
GGTAATACCGTATACCGGGGTAAAATAAGGAGGAGGTTTGACGGTATCAAAAATTGGATACCGCCCAAGCCTACTGCTCGCTTTTCGCTTTGAAATCAGGAGATGCTCAAAACAAGAGCTACTTACGATGTGCTGAGCCCTGGGCCCGACATGCACTCACCTTCACTCCCAGACCACAAATGAGGGCCAAAATCCGGCCTCTGGCCTCCCAGGGGCCTCTCTGGGAGTGTTTGGGGACGTCACAAAAAATGCCAACATTGTGCGTCTCACGCTGGCTGCTCTGATTCTCACTGTGGTAGGAGGAGACTCACATTTCAACTTATTCTGTTTAGCTGGTAAATAAATATTATTATTATTATTGTTATTATTTATTATTAATGAATAATTATATCATTATTAATAATAATAATGATATAATTATTCATTAATAATAATGATAATAATAATACTAAACAATAAAACACCATCATATTACAAATATTGTCTTTGAAATCACAACCAAAAATATTCTATCAATTGTTCCATTACATGGAAATGTTATTTTGAACAATCCTCAAAGATATATCTACCATTTCAAATTGTACACTGAATGAAGAGATACAACCACAGACGCAATGACAGCTTCTCAAAAAAAAAAAAAAACACCGGATAGATGAATGATATACATCTCATATCGAGTACTCATTCACACATATTACATTACAGAAAGCCTTATACATAACACAAACGGCATATATTGCAACCCGCCATTTGCGAATAGTATACATTTTTCATGCCGTATTTCATTTATAATGGATGGTAAATTATTCATGGCTAATCTCTACTTCTGAGACCATGGTGAGTTCAATCTACTCACTCCCATCTAATGGATCGTACATCACACATCGTGGTTTTGTTTTTTTTTTAGGTCTTCAGCTAATCCCAACAAATGCTTTTTGTTATTTTATTTGTGGCTTGCTTGCTTTTTTCTTTTTTAAAACCGACCTCCTGCCCCAGTAAGCAGATTTAATTAATCCCCAGAAAGCCGATCCTTCACTTCATCTGGGCAACCCTGCAACCTCATTAGCTGCTCAGTTATATCTCACTGTACATAAATAAAACCTTCATATTAGCCAACTGGTACAATGATGTCCAACAGATGTACTTAGCCACTGGAACAGCAGCTAAAAGACCCAGAGCCTCAAAAGATTCGGCTTGATATCCTCAGTCCGGAGTCAGACTCCAAGAAGCCCCATTTTGCCTGCCACCTACACATCCTGTGGTTTCTGTTGACGTCCTGCTTATGCTGGGGTAAGGGGAATCCCTGGGGCAAAGCGGAAGGAAAGCCTCAGCAATACTGGCTTCAAGGTGGGCGTGTGGATGAACGCCGAAAATAAAGAGTGAGGAAGCTAACTGAAAAGGCTGGAGCCCACACCACACAACCGAAATACAGGCAAGATACCAGGAACCCTGAGGAACAACAGATGGCAAGGAAGACATGCAACCTGATACCAATTAACCTCTAGATCAAAACCTTACAAAAAGCTTAAATATCACAATGGTGCCGTATCAACACTAATTCCGCAGCAAGTACAAATGCTTTGAATTTCATCATTTCTTGGTCCATGGCAGTAACACACCACTTACTTGAAAGCCACGTTTCCTCCGCAAGTTCCTACAGGTCTTAGTGGACTTACTGTTAAGCAGCTTGCCATTATAAAAAGCAAACACCAAAACAACAACAAATAAAGTTTAGTTTCCTCTCTCATTGCCTGACACAGGCCAGCGTTGGCAAGGCAAAATCTGACTGTCGGAGAAGGTTCACGCCAATATCCACGCAGTCCGTAAACGCCCCATGAACTCAACGAATTGGGACAAACGGGAACTATTTCAACACCAATGTCACACATGTTCTTTTCACGCAAAAACAAACACCTCAAGTTTACCTGCCATTATGCTGAAGCATCACAAATATTTATAAGATGACTTGCAACCATCCTCCACACTACTTGAAAAATAATAACTGCATGGCGATACCAAAAAATAGTGACGATATTCAATATTAGCTGAAATATGTAGACATAGATATATTTGCCAAGAAATTACACACATGAATGTACATGCATGATGAAATATTGATTTCATCTTATGATTAAATATACATGTAGCAGTTTTTAAAATAATAATTACTGAAGTTCAGTCTACGTTTTTTTCCCCCCCCATCTATACCAACAGGACTTCAGACTTGGGAGCGTTGACTTATTCTGTGCATAGCATTTTTTGGAATGTGAGGTGCTTAAGTTAGCCAATTGCAGAAGTCCTGGGAGCTGAAACAGGAAGTTGGTGAACTAAAAAAAAATCAAAGTTAGCTGAAAAACTGCAGATTCTGTGTGACCTATAGCCACAGCAGACGGTGCAAGGAAGCATCCGATTCCCCTTTTCTTACGCAAGTACAGTGACACTGGAGAGCTGGAGGTGGCTCAGTTCGTTCTCTGCAGATGCAGCATCTATATAGCAAAGTAAATGAAGGTCAATTCGCAACGCACAAACCATTTGGCCCCTAAAAATCTCTCAGCAGAGTGCAGCCTGATCAACTAACAAACTAGGCTAACAAACTGTTGTTTTTGGATGACGATTGCTGTCCCAACCCTGTAGTACACACGAACAGCCAGTCAGCCTCAAAAGGCACCCTCAACTGCACCTCTCGAGAACCTTGGTCATATTTAGGCACCTCCTGCCGACTCGGCCCACTGATCCCACCTCCTGACAGCTCCGCCCACTGATCCCACCTCCTACTGGCTCGGCCCACTGATCCCACCTCCTGCCTGTTTCCACATACCATTCTCTATTCTTCCTGCAGACACTGGCAAAAAAACAACAACACATACACGCAAGACCAATCACACATGACCAACACCTATCCATTCAGTAGATCCCAGTGACAACAACCAGAAAATATCAACTTAAGTCTGAAAAACAAGACCGTGTAAATAGGAATGGATTTTAAATATTAAGTAATTCAGATAACTGACCACAACCGCTGAAATTATACAGGCTTCGACACAGAACGGATAATAAACATGGATCAGATTACAGCTGCTAGCAAATGTATCACCGAATCCAAGTTTTAATGCTTCTGGGAAGTGGTTTCTTCTAGACTGAAAATGCGGTTTGGGATTTTTAGGTTTAATAGGTAAGCCTCTGTCTGTTGGGATTTGGGAGGGAAAAATGCAGCACATGGTGAGAGCCCTAAGGAAGCAAAGGAGGCAGGACCTCATGGAAGAAGCTGCGATATATTCAAGAACAGCAAGGGGACATGACATAAATTACCGCGAACACATGAGAGGCAAATGTAATTTATACCGTTTACAAGCATAACAAGAATTCCATCCATTCAAAAAGGAGTAGAAATGGACTGTAGGCAAAGAATTAAGTCTGGGGAACGGGCGTAAAACAGCTTTGTTACTGGGCACATTTAGAAATACAGAGTGTTTTATTTCAAGTGCTGAATAACAGAAAAAGGCCATGGCACCTCATAGCCACGTCCCAGTAACGGGATCGGGCCTCAGGTGACAGGCTACCATTCACGGAGAAACAGTACAGTTAAGCGGGAAGGTCCGCCAATCTCTCTCCAGTCATGTGACCTGAAGAAGATTTCATGCACACAATGAGTGGGCATCTCAGTGCCTTAAGCACATTGTGGGCATCTGCTTGGCTGCCCTACGCTGCCACGCTCCATCAAGGCCCAACGACTTAGACACAGAAAGCCAAAATAGCGTGCCAAAGGTTTACCAGTAGTGACCCCTGGGCATCCCGACACGTTCCAGCCCTAATTTGTCACTCCCACCGGGTCTCCACGACAACAGCAAACAGCCAGCTAAGTGATAATTGAGGCTGGTACATTACCTGTGGAGCTACAGCCACAAAAACTCTCTGCAGTGACATTTTCTGCTTTCGCCATCAGGTTTGTGGAAAAACAACTTTGAAACCAGTGATGTGTGACAATTCGCCCATCACTTCCAAATCTCGACAGAGGATGACACAGATTCCAATCCAGCTGCCATGCTGAAATCCTGCCAGGTCGTCACCGTGATAGCAACAGGAATAAATTCCCGGCTAAGCCTTAATATTGTGCGTCGTTAGAATATTTATGCAGCCCAAACTCAGCCGAAATTTAAGGCCATGGGGTTTTATGTCGGGAAAGAACAGAAGTAGTGTTTTCTCTCAGGCAAACGTGGGTACAAGAAATTAGGTAACAGCACTTTAAATAGTAACTCTGTTATGTGGTCTTTCTGGGCAAAGTCTACTGAAGAGATGCAAGAGTAACAGTGAAACTACACCTTTGCCGTATGACCCAAAGTGGCCATGTACACATAGCAAAGATTAATTGGACAATGAGACACCAGTCTTAATCATCACACAGGTAATCCCTTCTCCTAACGTGGCTGATACTGCTGGACAAACTAGGCTAGTGTGCCACTGAGTTTAATAAAGAAATCAGTGACTGCAGCAAAAGGCTTACATCGTGAAGATCTCATTTTCAGCAAACCACACAAGTCTTTCAACATGCTAGTGATTAATCCTGCCAACAACCAAAATATTTAGGTACAAGTAGTATCATACTGCATGATCATAACTCGGGGCGCCTTTAGGGGGCGGGGAGACTTAGGACGATTCCCTGAGTGACTGGGGGCCTATAAACATTGGAAAATATCTTGATTGCTCTGGACTGGGGGTCCCAATATGCCTACATGGAGCCCAAAATCCCCAGCAACGCCCGTGATAATAATGCATAATATGGTCCATGCATTAAAACACAGTCCTTTACTGTTTTCTGTGTGCTAATGCGCTTTAAAAGTTCCCTGTAAAAGCCTAAGGCGTGTTATATTTTTAATCCATTTCAGAGGAAGGAATTCAACAAAATGATTTCGAACATGGCTCTAAATACCTCACGGAACCTTAAAAACAAAACTGAAAAATAACTCAAAAGAAAATGCTTTAAAATGTCTTTTACACGGTCTCGTGGCGCACGCGGACACGGGCAACCTGCAGCAAACTTTGTTAATACGAATCCAAAATAGGAGTAACGATCGTGGAAAAGCCGGGTCAGCCAAATCTCCGAATGCTAAAAGGCGTGCATCCTGCATTTTAACTAAGCTCCTAGGGTAAACCCGCATTCTTTGTGCTTTACCCTCTCAGCAAGGGGGCGATTATGTGGGGATGTGAGCAGAAGTCTAGTTTGCTGAAGATGAAAGCTCCAATAAAGTGGCCTTCGCTGGCGAGGTTGCAGATGTCAACATTTTCCCAGCGATCGACATTTCCCTATAACATCCATGCCATGGGAGGTATATGTCCGTAATGCGCAGCTAATGGGATTTGGGCTCCGCACCAAAAAAATGACAGAATTCCGACCTTTATTCCGACTTGGTGTTTATCACCACATCAAAACAAACGGAACAAAGAAAAAAAGTCGAGTCCCGCGTTGCCCGCAGCAAGTGTTGAGACTCTCTACCATGCATTTTCCCACGACTTTAAAACAAGAAGGGTTTAACTTACGTAACGTCTTAACTTCTTCTCAGGCGGAGACTTTCTCAGCCAGCCCGAGCAAACCACATCTCCCCCGCTCATCTTTATGTTTTGCGGGTGGTGGAAAACCTATAGTGGGAAAATAAAAGTACAATTTAAAAAAAACAATTAACGAAAGTGGGCACAGTCACCTGCGCGCGTGTAAATAAGTTGTGCTTTAAGTTGCCGCGATGACAGATACCGTCGATCCGCTTCGGTGTCCCTCCTGCTTATTCGGACGTCCCGACACTTAGTTCAGTGCTCTGAAGAAATGCAAGACTTGACCTCCGCTCCAGCCATCTGATCACTTTCGGACTAAAAGGTCCCACCGCAGCCGTGCCATGCACTTTCAGGTGTGATTCTCCTTGCAATCAGAATACTAAAAAAATCGTGTGCTATTTTTTCGAACTGTCTGCGATCATTGCGCACCAAATCTTGCCAAACTTTGACACATTAGTCAAAGCTTGCTTGTATGGCAAGACTCAAAGTAGGGGGAAAAATAATAATAAACGTGAGCGTGATTCTGCAGGCAACGAAATTCCCAGCACTAAGTACTATTTCACCTGAGATTTCCTCTCCCCCACCCCCGACCTTGCTCCCAGTTTCAGCTCTTCTCGGCGACGTTCTGGTGGCTGACAGTCAGGAGCGACGATTCGCTCACGTAACTCAATCTTTCCCACAAACTCCAGCCTCTTTTGAAGACTGCCCAGGGACAGGCGCCGTGCAAGAAGGGGAGCCATTTCGTCATGGGATTTGTAGTTCTATTGTTGGGAATGTCTTGGGAGTCATTTACAAAGTTTGCCTCTCTAAATCGTTTTATAGCATTGCACTTATATAGGGCTCTTACAAAATATTGTAAGTTTTTTTTAGGAAAATAACGGAAACTATAAAATATAAGTACAATTCAGATATGTTGCCACGGTAATCTTCTCACTGGATCTCAAACTACGACGACAACAATGCAACGCGCGCGGTTTTTGAACTCCGCTGTAAAAGACGCATCTTTGGGAGCAATCGGCACAGAAGGGAACAGAAACTAGAAGAAAGGAGTAATACCAACAATTATGTTATTCGTTACTATAATTATTCTGAACACGAATTATATTTTTCACGACGGCAGTAAATTGTCGGGAAACGATCCCATTCAGAATGTCCCATTGCACCTACTTGTTATCTGCGTTTTATTTTAAAACTTTCTCATTTATGTTAAATATGCAATTTTGGAATTTTAACTCGTCTAATTATGCTACTCTGAAACCCATCCACTTTCAGTCAGTCCCAGCTCCGGGTCCCTCGCATTCTCGTTGCCTAGAAGTTATGCATGGAATGCTGTTGTGGTGGTAATTTCCCTGCGCCGGTTGGCTCGACTGGAGAAGCTTCCCGGCCGGTTAGTCTGACCTGCTGAAATTAGCATCTGCCAGAAAGTGGCAGATTTCATCCTACAGTCAAAAATAATATGTGACACCAAACTAAGAAAAGGAGTTAAAGTATTTACCAAATTCATATATATGTACACACGTTTGTTCCTTATACTTGTTAACTTTGGCAACTGCTGCTCTGACTGCTTCATTTTCTGTAAACTCTAGATTCTGTAAAGCATGAAAATCCCAGGGAGTGGCAATTTTTGTGGTGCTAGAACCACCACGTCCGCACCAACAACCGACCATTTCAAAAGCCACATGATTCACGTCTCGGAGGAGCAGGCGGGTTGTGGTAAAGTGTAGGGATGGGTGATTCTATTGATTTTCTTTTCGATCCGATTTTGATTTGATCCAAGGTTGGTATCGCAAATACAAGTACGGATGTTCAACCCAGAGAATTATAACTTAAAGACCGGGGAGAGGGAGATATGTTCCGGCGGATGGATTGTGCCGCTTCCAATTTCAAAATGAAAACGGTCAGATCGAAACCACATCTCCAGTCTTTCAACTGTACCTAATAGTATGACCACTGAGACTACACACAATACTGAGTAATATAATTTTCAATTTATCTAGGTCTGTAAATGACAGAATATACAAGGAGTGTGCAGTTTTATTGCATATACATGCATTAATGCCGGTTTAGAAACTTTATATGTCTTTATATGTGCACAACAAATGTCCAGTCAATAAACATCTTCTTTAAAAAACAACCAATTTAAATGACAAAAATAGTGGTCTCTCAAATACCCATTATCACTTAAAGAATTAAACATTTAATTCGTTAATTTGATTACCTCGCAACGTTTATATTCAAGACGTACAGGCCTGTTCATGAAGACGAATGTCCAAATTAACTCACAAGCTGTTCAAACATGGATAGCAGAATATATTTTACAGCCGTTCATAAAACGATGTGTACAATGGCGACCCCGAACGACTGCGTCTGTCTTTTCTGATCATGTTTCAGCAACTAAATGAGGGGCACTGATTTCTTCGAGGGGTCACAGGGAATATAGGGTGAAAAAATATGTTGTAAAATTAACGGCGGGGGTGGGGAAGCATAGCATACCAGCCCCAACTTAAAAGCTACACTGTCTTCGTTTGAGCTCAATGGGGAAGCCGTGTCTGCTGATATCTCCAGTTTTCCATTCTCACTTCCTCTTATAGCCTATAGAGCCATTACGGTTGCAAATCCGTGACAAACATCAGTCTTCTTTCACTCTATTTCTCCTTGCGTGGCTGACCAGCCTTTCGGATTAGTATGGTATTTATGCTCAAAGGCGCACCGATGACACCCATTCCTTCGATGCCCGGAGCTCATCTACATACGCGTTAATTGTTGGCGTTAACAACGTAAACAAACGTTGTGATGTCATGTAAAATAGAAGTTCTCTTCAAGTAGAGTGGAAGAGAGTTCCTTTTTACAACTATCTTGGGAATATCACGGCGTACGGGACCTGCAGTTAATCAGAGGACGCACATGCGGGTAGATATTTGGGTGAGTTCAGCTCAGTAATCGGTTAAAGAATGCGAGCCCCCAGTCCCTCCTGCTGCCGTCGATACTGTGTAGGCTGCCTCGGAGCGCCACACAGAAGCACTGAAACGGAAAGTGTTCACAGCCAAAACCTCACCCCCGCCCAAACGCATGCACCCCGCATTTTTTGCATAAACCTTACATACCCAAACTATTTAACCCGGTTAGAAGTCTAACTGCTTTGTAGGAATTAAGACACTCAAAAGTACACTATGACAGATCCGCATAGTTAACTGTATTCCCATTAAAACACATATTATTATAAACCCTAATTAACTTGACGGCTAATTCTGAAGCCTCTCTAGATGACCGGCATATACAACCAAAAGACACTAAAAAAAAAATCTGTCTTATTACATTAGTCTTGGATTCACAATTCTGTTGTGCGGAATGAAATCCACTCACATGGCCATCGGTCACAAACCTGCGATCATCCAGAGTAGATGCACACAGAAAATCAAATATGACTGGCATATAGTAAACAAGATTCTGATCACCTTCATTTCCTGGAAGTTGAACCAACATATGGTGATACTGTTTAATAATGGCAAATTGCAATGTAAGGTGTGAGCCCATTACAAGGAGGTGTACAAAACCAATTTAAATGACAAAGGACTTCCCCCAAAATCAAGAAAATAATTTAATGGCAATAGCAATATTATAATCAATATGCATATTAATAGCAATTCCCCAAACCCTATAATAATGTTAAATCAAACATTTAAACATGCATTTTTTTAAATATATATTTGCAAAGAACTGCACTTGACAGAATGTATTTACACGTCTTTCTTGCAGTTTAAAATCAGCTCTCTACTGAAGTTCACACTGTGCACACTCATGGCAATTAAAATCTCGTGGTAACTGCAGACGTGTTTGTATTGCATCGTAATGAGTCAAATTATTGCATTAGACTTCTTGCATGACTTGTAATCCTGGCAAAATGTCAAGTTTGTTACAGCTTTCAAAAACAAGTCCATAGTTCTGTCTCAGGAGAGGAATACATGCAGAAATGAAACAGTGTTACAGGAAGCTACCACTTGGGAAAAAAGGAGGGGGGGGTGGGGTCAGCGTTTCAAGGCTTGGTCAATTCGAGCAGGTCGGAGGGCTGCCAGCGCAGGGTAAGTCCAGCGGCCTGCGCACAGCAATGCTCCTGATGCCGGTCCCATCTCGCTTCCTGCTCCCTTTCAGAAAACCAGCCGACTTACAGTGTTAAAGCCCCCTCCCCCACCCCCGCCACCCGAGGGCCCGCAGCTTCCAGGGGGCTCGTTATCGTCGGATCCGTTCGGTCGGAAGGAGCAGGAGGCAGACGCGGCCTGGAGGGCTCGGGTCCGGGCGCTGAGCTCTTGCTCCTGGGCACGGAGGGAGATAGTGCGTCTGGTTAGCCGTGGCCCTCCACAAAACCACTATCCTGGGGTGGCCAATCTTATCCGCAAAGGGCCGGTGTGTATGCTGGTTTTTGCTGCAACTCCCCAAGTAGGTCACTAATTAGAGGACTGATTGGCTGAAGAGTCCTCACACCTGCGTGTGAACAGCTGACCTAAAGGTTACCTCAAAAACCTGCACACACACTGGCCCTTTGCGGATAAGATTGGCCACCCCTGCACTAGAAAAAACAAAATAGGCTTTCTACTGCCACCTAGTGGCACATGTCCTCATTGCAGAGGTCAACCACAGAAAAGCGAAAAAGCAAAATGATAGCAAAGACATTAGTGCCCATTGACGATGAACCTCCCGGTGAAAGGTGAGCAGCCCATTTAGCACTGACTAACCTGCAGTCCAAACAATACAGAAATATCCTGTCCCTTCCAATAGACACCCCACGGCCATGATCCTGGACCTGAGACCGTGGGGTGGGGCAGGGGCATAGATACACACCCCCTGCTGCTTGTCACAGGACAGGTTTAAGGTCACTTCAGACTCTCGCGATGAAGGCAGGCTAGCTGGGTCAGGGGACACGATCAGGCAATCTACTACCACTTGGGATTAACATTCAAACTAAGCCTCAGGGGCCATTGGCACAGGGCGGATCAAGGGTGAAAATATAATTTTACTCTCATAAGACCATGGAGAGAACAACAACTGACCATAAACCAAAGCAGAAAGCTCCCGACACTAATATAAACCCCCACTCACCTGTAAGAAGAGTTTGTTGTCCTTTGTGACAGCCTCCATGAGGTCTTTCTGCAGGGGTGGCTCGGAGCTCAGCCGGACGCCGTTGGCGGCCCCAGGGCCTCGGCTGTGCCGCCAGCTCTGTTTCCGGTATATCAGGATGTAAGCCGTATCCTTAGGGAACCTGCTGGTGATGCTCTGCACCGACTGGAAGGAGGTGAATGTCACCCGGCTGTCATTGAAGAGGAACCAGTCGCGTGAGGGTAAGGTGGCCTGGGGCGCCTCCTGCAGCACGAGGGGGGAACAGGTGGAGCCGGAGGGGAGCACCGGGTTGGAGTCCGTAGGGTTGGCTGGATCTTGGGGCTTGTCCTTCTGGGGGCAGAGCCCATCGTTGGAGCTCACGTTCCTGCCATAAGAGTAGTAGTGTCCGCTCTCGGAGGACATGCCGGAATGCATGACCACGGCGCACAGCGCGTACGGCACCGGCTCCACCTGCGTCCGCTCCTCCGCTTCCCGCTCCTCCCCATCCTCGCCAGAGGGCTTCAATTTCTTGGCCAGGTTCTCCCCGCCGTCGGGGGAGGGTACCTGAGGCGGGGAGGGTCCACGGCCCGAGGAGGAGTGAACGGGGAGCTGGACCAGCAGCGGTATGGCCACGTTGTCCAGGATCTTGCGGCGCACGTGGCAGCTGGCGTCGTAGGCGAAGCGCAGCAGCGTCAGGACGAGGTACTCGGGCGCCTCCAGCACACGCAGCGTCTTCTCCGCCCGCTGCAGCGAGGAGCAGTGCTCGCAGTAGTACTTGTTCTCCTCATCCAGGATCTCCGGCGCCAGGAAGTAGTTAACCATGTCGGGCACGGACAGGGGGGGCACGGCGTGCTGGGAGTCGGCTGGAGGCACGGAGCTATCACCCCCTGCCTGCCTCTCCCCGCCGGGGATGTCCGAGGCCTCGCTGCCGCCATTGACCGCCCCCTGGTGGGCAGAAGTCGACGGCCGGCCACCGTCCACACCCCCCCTAGTCTGGGCGGGCTGGAACGCCAGCGACAGGTCCGTAAAGGGCTCCTCCTTCTCCGACACGCTGTGACAACGCAAGCAGCGTATGCCCGTGGAGAGCCGGCCCCCGAACATCTTTTCGATGAGGGTCGTCTTCTCCTCCCCCGTTTCCGAGGGCTCCTCCTCCACGTCGTGCCGGGGCTCGTCCGTGCAGTTCGAGGGTGTGCCGCCGTTGCCGGCGTCAGCGTGTTTCGGCCCGGTCAGCATCAGCGCTCGGATGGTCTTTTCCTCTTCGTGAAGCCTTAGTCGCAACAGACAGTGAGGAATAAACATCTAACTTCCAGACATTCAGAACATTCCGGAAGCCTAAACATTTATCTTGCGTGCAACTGGGTTTTTGTTGCCTCTCTCTGCTCAGCCTTGCCAGAATTCACAGCATGGGCGGGGATCATGTTGGGGGAATTACAGAGGATAAGTCATTGTTTAGTGCAGGGGCAGGCCACCCTGATCCTGAAGTGGAGGGATCCAGCAGGTTTTTTGTCCTACCTGGTTAGTTTCTATCTGCCTGAGATTAGGTGTGGTTCATAATAATATTATTAATAGATAGTTGTTAAATCCCTGTAGGGAAATTCTCTTTACGCCTCCCCCAACTTGTCCTCTGCAGGTGAGATCAAGCAGGTCAGGAAGGGCAGCCACCCAGGGAGTTGGGATTTGCTCAAGGTCGAACCAGCGACCTTTCGATCACGGGCACAGCGGCACAGCCCAATAAGCCACGCACAGCATGTCGTGCAAAATAAGGTTTCATCCGAGACCAGGTGGGACAGAAAACCTGCTGGATCAAACAGGAATTCTAAGGGAAAGGTGGTATTCTCACAGGCCAGCGAGTTACCTGTCCAACAAGTAGCGCAGATACTCGGAACAGTCCTGCTGTGAGCCGGCCGTGAACCATGGAGGTCTGGAAGCATCGAAGAAACTCCGCGGGGCATAGGCTGCCCTCTACAGGGGAGGGCAGGTACACACTGCTGATGGATTTATACAGCGGACAGCAGAATCACATGCTGCGTCCCTCCATCCTCCACTTACGCATCGTAAAACTTGAAACAACGGCGACAGCGAAATATCATTTAGGTCTATGGGATCAGCTCTCTGGGCATGAAAGTAAATGACAAGCTGGATGGAATGGGGGGGGGGGGGGTTCGTACCTGAGTGTGAGCCAAGATGGCAAAGAGCAGCTGCAGCTTCTTCATGAGTGTGTGGGCGCCGCGTAGACGCAACGACAGAACGCGTCGCCGGAAACTGCCAAGAGATGGGAGTGTCAAAGAAAACATCACCGGGCTCACCTCCTCCCTCTACAGGACGGGAGGATGAACTTCTCTGAAAGAATGGGATAAGCAAGAATTCCAGGAAGGACGAAATGGAACGCCCACTCACTCTGTGGCCATGAATAGGGTCTGGAGGATGCTATTCATGTAGCAAGTATTTCCCAGGTTGATCAGGCCCGTCTTGCCAGTCTCAGATTTACCCATCAGCCTAGGCAGGCCAGAGGCCAGGGAATTCGACTGGGAGGTCCAGGCACTTTGGCTCAAAACCAGTTTAATCTTCTCCTCACTGGGCTTAGGCATATCCTGCAAAATAAGGTTTCAGTGTCATGTGATGTACTGAAATACGCCAATGGGAAAGTATACCAATATACAAGACAAATTGTGCGATTTACCAACTCGAGTGCACGATATACAAGATATTTTTTTTCTACCATGACACCTATGGGGTTCCATAGTCTAGTCATCTTACTTTTATGGCTTCCAGAATGTTCTCGTAGAGCTCAGGAAAGCCGGAATACTGGTACATCATACAGTGTATGAGCTCAGTGAACTGGTGGAGGAAGGCCTTGCTGGAAGGCAGCCCATCGCTCTTCAGCATCTGGATCAGGCTGACTGTGTGCGGGACCACCTAAAGGAACGGGCCGCAGAGTCAGGACAAAGGGGTTCTGCCTGTGCCACCTCTCTGCATACTGCTGGCAGCTCAGGGGCCACTGCGTGGCAGACAAAATGGAGGTTGTCGTTTTCAGCCATTACAAAACCTGATTACGCAATTAAAAAGGCACAACCCTGCAGCCCGGGGCGGCACAAGGTCTTCACGTGACAGGTAAATATAACTGCTGCACCCAACAGCCTGACAGCTTTGGAGAGAACAACATCAAGCAGGGAGCTTCACCTACAAGAGACGGATTCCGGGCCGACATATGAGGCACTTGATTTTCGGCATAAATTACTTCAGCAATACGACACCATCCAGTAGGGGGCGAACATCACAAAGGCAGAGTATTCTTCATCTCCAGAAGACAGCAGACCTACCAGATGAAAGGCCTCGGGGGAATGCTGGAAGCTCAGCAGCATGTGGGACAGGACCGTCAGCGCCCCCTGCCTCACAATTGGGTACCAGAGACGGCTGAATACCTATAGGCACAGAGTGAGACATGGGACCAGCTGAATCCAGCAGTACATGGAGATGCCATCTCGTGGATGCAAGAGAGGAAAGCCACTGGTCCTCCATGCCTTCAAAGATGTCCACACAAGAAGAGATGTTCCACCAGCTGAGTGGAATTCATTCATTCAATACTGGTTCAGGCTATAACTACCGCAGATCCATCCTATGAGAGGTGCCGTGTTTTGAGAGACCGTGGACATGCTCGCCATACGCACCAGCTCAATTTTCAGCAGCGTGACATCTATGAGGATGGTAAACTTCTGCACGGCAGCCAGCCCCTTCAGGAGGGCTATCACCCACGTGTCCACATAGTGAGCCAGAGGCCAGGACAGCCAGTCGATCATCCTGGAAGTTTAGGACAGACAGAGAACAGCGCCGCTCACTGCGCTGAGGCAGAGAACAGCGCCGCTCACTGCGCTGAGGCAGAGAACAGCACAAACTCAAGACGACATACTCAACGGACACCATGGCCCAGACTATCAATTTGGTTTAAAGAAAAAAAAAAAAAAAAAACTACACTACCAAGTATTTTCATACAAGAGCTGTTCTGGAATCTCTAAATTTCCCTCATTGAAAAATAGAAACAGCACTGCTATATGACACAGTACTTTGACTCAGCCATTGCATATAAAATTGCATATTAAACCTGCGTAAAATGCAAACACGCTGTATTAAAAACAAGCCGTAAGAGCAAAGTTTTTATGTATATATATATATAAAAAATGAATCTATAAATTTAGGCACCAGTACGCATGAAGTGTGACTGAAGTCTCTGAGGCAATGTGGCAAAACCCCAGATAAGCATCGACCGGTGTCCAGGTGAGCTGACCTGCAGAGGGCTTGGGTCATGCTGGCGTCTTTCACATTCTGGTCGGTGGTGAGGCTCTTGATGACCAGCGTGATCATCTGCAGAGGTATGTGCTGGACGAGACTGGCCAGGGCGATGGAAGGATCAAACGAGGGGTCTGCAGGGCACAAACGCCACAGGGTGAGGGGGCATCAGCACTTGCCACGTTTCACCGTCACGGCGGAGTTGGCGACCGGGGCGTATCGCAGTTTGAGCACACATGGAAGTGTATGAAACCAACAAAAAGTGCAGAAGCCGACCCAGTGGTTTTCAGTTCTGTTCCTGGTGCCCCCCTCCCTGCCATAATCTTTTCATTCCAAATGTACCTTGATCGATCTCATATGGTGCCTAATACGCTAATAATGGATGTGGCGGGTTGAAAGCAGTGTGGAATGGAATGAAAACATTCTGGTGGGGGAGAGGAACAGGATTCAGCTAGGAAAGATGTTGACTGGTAAATCCAAGCCATCTATAAATATGAGAATTATGCATAAAACTGCCTCTCAATACAAATACTAAAAAATCATCTAAATGTGACAGTAAAACATAGGTGAAAATTTCAGGTCCAGAAAGTAAAAATCCATTCTAAGATTTTGTTTCAACCAACCAGTTGAGTAAAACAAGTCACAATTACAGATTAATTAGCTGGTTGGTAAAAAAAAGATTTTTACTTTCTGGCCCAGAAATTTCCACCTCTGCAGTACTAGCAATATTTTATCCAAACAGATAAACACTGCCTGTTAACTTTCAACATATTCGAACCTATTAACCAGGGCTTTTCAAATCTGGACCTCGATTCCAAATCCAGGCCTTGTTTTCAGGTCTCCCAGGTAGTTAGTTAAATAATTACTGATTCTGATTGGTCAGAGGCTTCACAAGTGGCTCACAGGTAAGGGAAGGCTGGAAAACCAGCAGTGCTCGGCCCTTGAGGACCATGACTTGAACAGCCCCACTTTAAAACAATGAAGCAGGAAAGCAGAGAAAAGGGTGCATATGTAAATAATAAGATTCTCCCTATTAAGTAGGGATGACCTATAAAAGTAAGAACTACAAATATTAGACTACCGATGTACACAGAACAAGAGCACCAACAGTTGATCTACTCTGACTGCTGATGTACACCCAAAAACATACGCATACCGATCAGTACCGCCCCAAGTCACATAATGCAGTACTGCAGTATAAATTTATATCTGACACTTTCTGGCAGCCCCCATGCAAAGATACAATTTCTGCAGTTAAAATACTGCGGTGTAGAAACACAGTAGAGATCAGCTATACAAAACTAGAGCAGGAACTCACATTGCATGCAGAAGGACAAGCACTGGGGAAAGGAAACGTGCCATCTGGAAGCCAGAGCTTCATAGCTAAAGCTGACAATCCATTTTATTGTTACAGTTATGAAGGTTACGGATTATATAGTGAATGAAAAATCAAGGAAGGCCTGATGTAGATGAGGACATTCAAAGATCTAGAACTAGATAATCAGAAGATGCTGTATGAGTGAGACAGGCAATGCAAGATAAGCCCCTTACTGCTCCAGCCATATGTCAGGCTTCAGTATTAAAATCCAGGAAGCACATTTTTCCTCCCCGGCCTCACCTGTGGAGGAGATGATGGCGAAGACCTCCTGCAGTGAGGGCAGCAGAGTGGTGGGCTCGGCCTTCCAGATGTTCTGGAGCAAGGTGCTGACCTTGGTGACCTGAGTGACATACTCGCGCAGCTCCCTCTCTTGGCTGGCGGCGCAGTGGAAGTAGGCAATTGTCCTGACCAGCTGCTGGCAGAACAAGACGGCTGCCTTGTCGCGGGGGATGCACTGCACGAAGTCCGAGAGCATGCCGGCGAGGCGCGCACACAGGACCGGCTCAGGCCGCTCGCACACCACGCGCAGCACCTCCACCTGCAGCACACTAAAGATATCCAGCACCGAGGGGCAGCTGATAAGGAGCCGAAGGCAGCTGTGGATGTAGTCCACAATGGCTGGGTCTTTCCGGTCCAGGGTGCCATAGCCTTGCTGGAGGAGACCCAAGACAAACTCACGGCTAAAGAAGCGCTCAAACTCCGCACGATGGTACCGTGCATATGCCTCCAGCACCTGGAAGCCCACCTGCCTCTGGAAGGTGTCCTCTCCCAGGAGGATGAGGCGCGTGGTGAGGCCGTACAGCGCTTGGCACTGTTCCACCGTCACCTCCTTCTCTGCAGCCTCCACCACCTTCTTCACAATGGCCTTCTTCACAGGGACCGAATGAGTCGAGCCCACCAGGGCCTCCAGGATCTTGTCCATGGTCAACTCTTAACGTGCAGCACGAAGCCAGTTCACTGAAGAAACCCCACCTGGTGTGGCAATCGGCCGCAGTTAGCAGAATGTTGCCGGGCAGACTAACTCATCAAGCGCTGACAAACCGTCTGTGATTCCTAGCTTACAACATGAAAGTCAGTAGGCGAAAAAATAACTCCATACTTGTCTGGGGAACTAAGTATTTATTAGCCTAGAACTTCTCTCAAATCTACAAACAGCACAGCATTTTAATTAAAAAAAAATAAGTATCTGACAACACACAGGGCTGCGGTTAAACTAGAATATACCTTTGATCTCGACAAGCTACATCGTGTAACGACAAGCACATTTACAAATAGTTCAGGAATTTGAAGGATATACAAATTTTAACCTTTGACAATACGCCACCAGCTGACCCAGGTAAAAATCCAATAATGTCCATACAAGTAACTAGCTGTTTTTCGTAACTACTTAAACTAGCAAGCCAGTCACTAAATTGGCATATATACATATCTTTAGAAATGTGTTAACTGAATTCGAATACAGACGTAATTACAAATTATATGATCACTGTGACACAGATACACAGCAGCCAAAAGCTAGCACCTGTGTTCACAGTAGGTGTATGGAAATGGAACAAAGCAGGCCACAGGCAGGGATGCCACTGACTTAGCAGAAACGCGTCTCACAAGCGTAACCACTTCACTTCCACACACACCAAACATCGAATACTTACTAAAACGACTCATGTCAACGAGCGATCAATGGGATATCATTAACCGGCAAGTTTCTGCAGCGCGCAGCCATTAATTTAATTTGCTATTTTTCTCCTTCGCGGAATCAGCTGATTGAAAACCGTATAGGGGACGTCATTCTCACGGTCGCGGATTCAGAAAGGACCCCAATATTGCCGTCTCGGTATAATGCCTTATGAAAAATAAACTGCGTAATTATTTAAATAATATTGTAATTATCATACGTTTAGATACGTTATGTTTATTATTCATATTCGTATGACTGCTTTGTACTGACGGTGGTACTCGAAAAACATCATGTTTATGGCGATTTTTTCGGGTAGCAATGCATCAGGGTCTTTTCAGTATAAACTATGTCACTGAATGTCAAAATGTAGTTTATATATAATTTTAACAATAAGATGGGTTTTTTTGAGTACTTTTGTGCTAATCTAGGCGTATAATGTATTTGGCCAAACAGATTTTCAGCACATTGCCTGACTAGAAGTTACAGAATTTTAAGGATTGCTAGTGATTTAAAACAGTGAAGGTCTTATATTCAGTGTGTATTTTAATTTCTAGTTAACTTACCGTTATAAGTATGGAATTATGTCTGTTGCTGCATTGCATATTCAACATTACTTCCCTCCATTGTTGCAAGTTCCATTGACATATTCAGTAACTTTTTAAACGGTTTTACAGTCCTGCTTTTAAGCGTAGACATAATGCAAAGCGGTGTCGTTGGAGACACCTGGCGGCTGAGATGTGAAGAAGGTGACCATGACGTTCTGAAAATAATCTTATTATAACACCATGCCCAACATAAATCCCACAATTTTAAATGCTCTGTGAATACGCTGTCTGAAAATGGCCAGATCCTACTAATATCCAGTGTGTTCGTAGAAGACCAAAAGTAAGTAAACTAGTTTGAGTTAAAATATTTTTGCTGGTACAATCTGAGATTTGTAGCCAATGCGTCCGTGTGTTTGAATGCTTAAATACTCTAATCTTTCAGGCGTTCGATATAAAACTGTTACTTGATAAAATGCATATACTACAACTCGTTAACTGAGAATTACTAACAGTTAGGCTTATAACACGCAATTCCGTTAGTTGGTATTAATGACAGATTGTGTATTATCATTTCAAATCAAACTCAAACTACACTTTTCCCCGGGCGCTTTGCTTTTCCTATAGTTTGCATAATTATCTTTAATTTTCGCTTACGTACACCTTCTAATCTTACCTCTGACAAAAAAAAATTAAGGTTGCAATTTTTATTAAATGCGCTTGACAGGTAAAGAAACGCTCCATGTTGCCATGATATTGCTCACCTACGATAAATAGTCTTAAAACAAGGACTTTCAGATGGAACTATTCGAAATCTAAAGTAAAATATGAGATCTTGCTCTTAATTATTGTCACGGATTCCAAATGAGATAATTAATTGGTATGTTATAATATGGTTCATTAGACAGGGGCGATGAACATTAATTTTAATTAAATATGATATATAGTTCTATGTGTACGATGAGGTCTTGCGAAAATATATTCAAATACCTAAAAGTAAGTGCAAGTGCGAATTATTTTGTTGTGTGTTTGTCAGCTGAGTTTCTTTGCTTAGCAAGAGGCAATCAAATTTAGCAGGTCGTACTAGGTGTATTGAACGCATATACTCTGCTGGGTTTATTTGCGCCACCAAATGCAAGTACGTGGCAAATAAATTGGTTAGGATTGAATTGTGGGAGGTTAATTGGTTGATCCCAGCTAGAAGATGAGGGGGTCAAGGTGGTTACAGCAACTGGTAGACCAGGAGCATGGGCATGCAGAAACAATTGCGCAGAACGTGGAATTACAAAATTATTAATTTCCAAAATGTAGGTTCCCAGTCAGCACAATACGTCGGCGCTTCGTCGCTGATACGAGGTCGGTATTTAGCAGCAATTTCAGTCGTTTGCACATTGGCACTACGTCGCGCCTCATGCGCTCCGTCCAGGTGATGTAATCGCGAAGTTCAGTCTTAACAGCGACGTCTCGGCGAAATTCCGCGATGATTCAACGACCCTTTTCATTGGCCTACGCGATCATTTCCCGACCTGTACTATATCCTACGCCATGATTCCCTGACCCTATTATCCTACAATTGCCAATAATTATTTCAACATCTGCTTTAGTGTTGAACAGGTATCCATACAAATTTTATTTATAGGCCTAACACATATATAAATACAAAAGGTGTTCGTTACAAGTTTATACACACACACATATGCATATATATATATATATATATATGTGTATAATGCACACGTTACAAAAATTAAATAAATGAAAGAAAAGAACTATCGGACACGCCTGGTCACGAGCCACTCTCATGTTTGTTTCAGCTTCAGCCTCATTTGGACTAGACACCATTGAGTTTCGTAATGCAGTCTAAAAAACAGAAGAGACAATTCACTTGCATTAGACCTTATTAGATCTGTTGCTGTAAGGTCACCAAAAGAGGATACAGCATTAAATATTTAGACATACATCAAGAGAGAGATGTAGATTTGTTTTCGACGTACGTGTGCATTGACTTAGTATAAGTTGCCCTGTGGGTAACGAAATTCTCGAAAGAAGATCGGAAAAACAAGACGGTAAAAAAATTACTCACAATTACTGACTTAGAGTATTTTTTTTAAATAAAAATAGTAATTATAGTAGTGATTATTGTATTATGTTGAAAATTGAAAAGCACAATTGTGATAATTTTCAGTATGCACATGTATTTTGAGAGTGATCTTACGCCATAGTAATACAACTCAAATTAATAGTAACATACAAACACATCACACAAAAAGTTGAGCATGGTAACGTTAGCATAGCCATAGATGTTAAAATGGTTAAAGTGCGATAAAAAGTTTGTAACAAATAATTAATCAAATCAAACTATTTTTAAGAAACCTTTCCAACCAAACTTAGACTTCTTTTTTTCTTGTATTTTAAAGCTGATTTAACAGGGAACATATTCTCTTTTAAAACCACATCTCTCAACCACTGAAGAGCCACGGAGGCTACAGATTGGGCCGCGAATTTAAAATCGAGACTGGCTATTGGTCCGTATAAGGCCGCCAGCCCACGTTTGAATCTAACCATGATGCATTGCGTCAGGACCAGAATGCATTGCTTTAAGACAGCCCTGTAAGCCTAAGGCGCACACAGTGTGTGTAATTTTGTGAATTAACACTTTCAACCGAGTTTCTAAAACCATCAAAATTCAAGCGGCTTATCGAAACAAAGCACCCAAAACCTGTTAGAAAACCACTGGACTTTCAGCGAAAACATGATGGACTACAACTGCAGAAGCAGACCATTGTCTCCTAAAGAACACATACTTATTTAAGAACAGTTGCATATATAGCCATCTGACATTTCCAAGTCTTTACCCACAGTGGGACACCTCTCAACAGATCCCCAAACAAGTGCCCACTCTGATTTAAAATACTGTCATATACAGTGCTTGAAGTGGGCCAGAACGCAGTTCCGAAACTTCTGTATCCTAAAGACTTGATTTTTTTTTCACCGCACAAATGTCGGAAAATTTGAGTTACTGCACTTATTTTTTTCCCACTTTAAGCACTGGTCATATTAACAAGATATCAAACATTATCGATAATAACAAGAAACATTTAACAATGTCCAGTATATAAAATAGCTATGTAAATCATACCATACCGTAATATGACAAGTAAATAATACATTAAATAATATTATAGTGATATTACTTCCAGAGGCAAACAAACCGCCCTTTCTAAACAGGATCCGACGTGATGCTTAGTTTTCCCCACTAAAAAGCGACCTTCGACTTAAAAGCGACGATCCGACGTTTAGGCAACCAATGCTTTTCAACACCGCGACGATCCGACGTTTTCGCGAATAAAACGTTTCGTAATGGAACGCGATCAATTTGCGACCATCCGCCGTTTATGCGACGTATTGCCTACGTACTTGTGCTCACCGGGTTCTTTTCTGTTTCAAATATTTAATGTTGCTGCCAGAAAAAAATACATATTTGCTTTCATATCATTAGTAGAATCTCGGCTGATAGCTTAACCGATTTTTAAATGTTGCCACGCATATTTGAACAAAGCTACAGTGTGTTCTAATTGCAGTGACACTTAAATGGAATGACATAATTAAGACTGTGCGCATATTACAGTTGGGAAGGAAACAGCCCCCATTGTCCACGGAGCCGACCTCCACAGTCGTGCGTGCGGCGCGTGCAAACTGTAAAACTGGAAGCGACTGCTCTGCATGCTACCATTGCGTCTGCGTTTGCTGCAGTGCTAAGCGGGATCAAACTTATTTTGCTGCAACCTTCAGAGCCGCCAGGCAAGAGGATTAGCCTGCAGAACTAGTAACCAATGAAAGTCTCGCCTAAGCTTCAGGGGTTGGGGAGGGGGGGTGATGTCACCATCATAGACAGCTCACGTAATAGTCCCCGTGAGATCCTCTACTCTGGCGGAGAAACACACCGGTGAATGTTTTATGGCCTGGAACATTGCAGCTCGGGTCCAGTGCTCCTGCAAATTTGCAGAACCCTTTCAAATCGCCGAGGGATGGGGGCACTGATGCTGTCAGCAATGCGGGCTGTTCGGCCCTCGCCGGCTCGTAGTTGATGCTGATGAGTTGAGCTGCATTGTGATCATTTTCAGCGTCCACCTTGTGGAGGTGTGGGTGTACAGTGGTGCTGTTCTATTATGACAAAAATCATAACCACGATTATTTTGATCAATACTGAGATCACAATTATTTAACACGATTACCGCACTGACTTTGAAAACATTGAACTTAAAAAAAATCATTTGTTTGGACTCTAAATGTAATTCATTTGAGAAACAAAAAATACATCGACTGAAACGGGGGGCACTGCTTTTATAACACAAGACAAAACAGGAGCATCCATGCGAAACGAAATGCGACACAATAATCATTTATCTCAATGGTTTTGTTTTGATAACCATTGGAAGCCAGCATCTTAAATGAAAATAAAATTCGATTAATTGCCCAGCCCTTGTGGACAATGTGATGTCCTTCCCGCTAGTGTTTTGCCCCTTAATGTCTTAATATACTGCGAGAAACGTAAACGGGCATATTATTCAGTAGAATCAACACCTCTGTTGTATTCACAACACTAAACACAGATATAACTGCAGGTTTTATAAATTGCCTAGTTACACCTCCATTCAGGGTGTGTTCCCGCGGGCTGTTGCGTATGAAAGCCTTTGTGACGGGCGTCATTGAGGAGTCAATTACATTTTATGGAGCAGATAATTGTTTCAATCTAAATGCGAAAAAACGCAGCAAGTTTGGGCAGCAAGACATCACGCGGCCGTTATGTTTATAAAAGTATGTCTTCAAACTGATTGTTTACGCAGCGAAGCGTATTTTGTAGTTAATTTGGCCCAATAAATATGTAACACGGACGTTTGTTGGATCCAAAGCTCTCAGCGGGGCAGTGATATGATGGTAGAGACAAAGTGACAATAGAAATTACGGTAACACTTTATAACACTGTTACGTAGTTAACAGGAATATATGCAGGACGTAAGCAGAAACAAAGGAGTAGTGCTTAATTAACACCTAAATTAGTACTATTCACTACTAAGGAGTTATGCTTAATTACTCAATAGGTAATAGTGAACTGATTATTATAGTAGTTCGCTAGTACTTCATTAGGAACTATTGAGTATTGGAGCTCTCATTGGGAATTATGTACTAACTACGGATTATTTCTAATAACTACTAGTTCATTACTCACCAAATGTAGTAGTTCTTTTGGACTAAATGGGATATATAGGCTACTGTTCTCAATGGTTTTGACATTCTTTTCCTTTTGGAAAAAACAGACTTGTTTCGTCCTACTTGTTTTTATGACATACAGCTTATTTTACAAAATGCTACTGCCAGAAATATGTACACAGTACCTACATTTTAATTGTTTCAGTCTGTGTGCCAGTGTTCCTCAAACTGTGCTTTGAAGTCCAATTGAAGGGATGGTCAATCAGAGACTTGTGTTTTGCCACATGATGTTCTCTACCACATATTGTTGATCTTTTCTAAACATTAAGAAATGAATGTATGCATTTTAAATAAGGAATGAAGTCTTAATGATGACCTAAATAAAACTAATTGTAACTCATTAGTAATGAATGTTGCATTACTGACTTCTTCCATAGGAGTTACTAATGATGAAGAATAGTATTATAAAGTGAAACACTAGTAGTGTACACTTTGTACTTGTGTTCACTTCGTAGTGCACACTCTAAACCAACTGCTACTGCACACTTCGTGGTGTTCACTTTGTAGTGCGCATTTCATAGAGGATGCAGCAGCAGTTGGATTAGAGTGTGCACTACGAAGTGTAATGTACACTTTGTAGTGCACATTCTAATCCAACTGCTGCAGCATTCTCTATTATGAAGTGTACACTACAAAACACGTAGTGCGCACTTTGTAGTGTACACTTCACAGTGTATGAAGGCTTAGCATTTATGAAGTGTACACTACAAAGTGTGCACTACGAAGTGCGCACTACGAAGTGTGCACTACGAAGTGTACACTACAAAGTATACACTACAAAGTGCGCACTACAAAGTATACACTATGAAGTGCGCACTACGAAGTGTGCACTATGAAGTGTACACTATGAAGTGTACACTACAAAGTATACACTACGAAGTACGCACTACGAATTGCGCACTACGAAGTGTGCACTACAAAGTGTACACTATGAAGTGTACACTACGAAGTGCGCACTACAAAGTATACACTACGAAGTGCACACTACGAAGTGTACACTACGAAGTGGGCATTACAAAGTGCACTTAGTAGTGTACACTTCGCAGACAACACGTAAAAACGCTAAGCCTTCATACAATGTGAAGTGTACACTACGAAGTGCGCACTACGTGCTTTGTAGTGTACACTTCATAGAGAATGCTGCAGCAGTTGGATTAGAAGTGAACACAAGTAGAAAGTGTACACTACTAGTGTTTCACTTTATAATACTGTTCTTTATCATAACTCCTATGGAAGACGTCAGTAATGCTGCATTCATTACTAATGTGTTACAATTAGTTTTATTTAGGTCATCATTAAGACTTCATTCCTTATTTTAAAATGCATACATTAATTTCTTACTGTTTAGATGTTAAAATGTTAATGTTAAAAAGATCAACAATATCCCCTCCTGGAGCCGACACCTTATCGTGGTGGAGGGGTTTGCGTGTTCCAATGATCCCAGGAGCTAAGTTGCCC
>JABFDZ020000087.1:1346129-1357912 GCA_019775955.2 Pollimyrus isidori | reverse complement strand
GGGTTGAGGTGCCCCAGGAGCTGCCTGTTTTCCCCAAACTATCTTTTGTCACCTTGAGTATGAGCTTTACAGATCCCTCTTTTTTAACCTTTGAGCATCTGCCCCTCAAAACAGCCCAGCACTGGACCACAATCAAATCAGATCAAAGCATGATTTGTCACATACAGTTACACTCACTACAGTGTGCAATGACGTGCTTGTTCGCCTGACTTCAAGACTGTGGTAACAGGAAACATAATAGCAATAAGCATTAAAGAGTAATTATAAATAGCCATGAATAGTGTGCAATTAGCAGTACATAGGTGTAAATTTTATGTAACAGTTGGGGGGGACAATAAAAATAAAATTTCTCATGAGCAATTTTTGATGGGGACACAAGTAATACAGTCAAATTGTACTTATAAAGATATAATAATCAATCCTATATTGTCCCTGTGGGGAAATTCTTTCCACACCTCCCTCAACTTGGTGTTTGCAGATCAAGCTAGGGGTTAAAGGCCTTGGTCAAGGACCCGCAGACGTGCTGAGGCTGGGTTTGAAACCCTGACCTCATGATTACAGGCACACAGGCTTAGCCCACTGAGCCACATGCTGCCCCAATATCCCCACAATGGAAAAACTTTCCTTTTATCATTATTATTGTAGCATGGAGCCTGCATTATGGTTATTTTGAGCGTTTTTCTCAGGTTCAACGACAAAGCAGATTTTTCTTCAAAACTATTTACTGCATTGTTTATTATGTTGTGTACAGTCAAGCCACCAACATACAATAAAATTTAATCATGACTGTTGTTGTGAAAACCTAAACAATGTGCTGATTGTGGCCATTAATGTTAAGTTAACATTATGCCAAGTCGTCACAAACAAAACAATGCATGGGAAACAGCTTTGGCGTGTTGGTTGCAGTGCACTATGCAACAAGCTAACGTTAACTAGACAAGTATTATTTTAATTGCTAATATAGTAGATTCATGAAAAATTACATCGGTAATCAGCATTTTTGCCGCAGCTAATTTATGGATGAGTCTGCATCAACTCCATTAAAGAGAATCGCTTTATTTAAAGTGAATAAAATACCCTACTTACTGGAGTTCAACATTAATTGAGCCGCAGCCACACACCTGACTTGTGTGTGTAGAGTAGATGAGATGAACTGGGAAAGCAGGCAGTGGGCCAAACCACTGTGAGGAAGGGTAGGGGGAACTCAACTGTTTCTAAATGCATTTTTTGCATTTGTTTTTTTTTCTACTTGCACAATTATTTTAGGTATACATACATTTATTTTTCACAACGGAGAGTGCGATTTTTTAAATATATTTTTTTGGGGGGACAGCGCTCAGATTTGGGGGGGGTCCCCTCAGTCCTCCCGGGATTTACGCCCATGGTGTCAAGTAAACAAATATTTGCATATGTAAATGTGCTGTAGGGATGGTGTGCCTATGATCAGAAGGTTGTTAGATCAAATCCCGGGCCGGCATAAACAAAAATTGTAAGTATGCATCAGTCCTCATACTCCTGTAGGTTTGCTGTAATATAATATTCGCCCCAAGGCTAAAAATGTGTTCAGTGTCCTTTCAGAAGATGCAGCATACCCAGTGAGACAGTGATGTGAAAATGACACGTGACTGGGATAGCTTGGTGTTATTTCCTTCAAGGTTAGCTACCCTCCAGAGATATAAATGACATTTTTTTAAATTCCAGCTCATGCTAAGGGTTTCATTCAAATATTTGCTTGCTGTTGATGCGAATGGCTTGTCAGCGAAGTGAAATCTGTATTCTGGGGAACAGCTGATTGCATGAATTTCTGAGCAGTTATGAAAATAGGGAGGGTTCTAAGTGTGTTTTAGTGCCCCCAGGGGTGGCTTCGTGGACGCAATCACGATGTGTACAACGGTGTAGAACGAGTCTTAGTCTAGGTCGGTCATCCTCGCAAGGAGAGAAGCTTCTCAGTCTGCTATGGTCCTGCCTGGTTTCACTTTCTGTAGGTTTGAGGAACCTGGGAGATACCACAAGGGCATCACACTTACGGGCCAAACATGCGTCCCACCTTAATCAAGCTCATGACTGATGTTATTTGGTACCAGAAGGCCCTAAATATCACCAGCTGTTTGGCCGAATGCCTGATGGCAGGGAGGCTTGCCTATGTGTGTGTGTAAACGCTGTGTGTGTAAGTGCTGTCCGACAAGGGCAGATCATGAATGTCACATGGCTTTTTCGGATATCCCTACCACAAACGGCACAGCCCCCTCTGGCGCTTCGCTCCAGGACAGCCAACCCTGCCCCAGCCGCCTTCCAAGAAATATTAGATGAGTCCCTCGTACCATTCAGTGTTCAGGCGCATTCTAGGAGCTGTGTCTGCCACATCAAAGTCATGAGAATCCCAGCGAGCACAAACTTAACCGGCTGTGGGTGCCATGTGCTATTGGGAGTTCTGAGGGCAGAAAAACAAAACCGATTGGTTCAGAAAGATAACCAATCATATTGTAGATGAGGTGGGTCCAAGTGACTAGAGAAGACATCTGATTGGTTGGTCCTGTAGTTGCTAGTACTCACTTTCTCTTCAATCAGATTGTTTATCTGTCTAAACCAATAATTTTTCCTCCTGCCCTCAAAACATTTTTGCGTAAGTAAAACTCCCACGAGCCTGCCGTGTTCCCAAGCTATGACAGAGCTGCTCAGAAATCGCTAATGACACCCCCCCCACACACACACACCCCAGGATTACTGAAACGGTGCATCTATCTGCATTGCTGGCAAGTAGTAAAACCCGAGCAGTGGCTGCAGGACGGTTATAAAAAGACATGTAAGTGCGGGCCGTCCATGTTTAATAGCCGTTCACTTTCTCTCGTGCACGCCTGCAGAGTGCGAGGACATGCTGGTGACTCAGGAGGGACCGGCGGTGTCTGACCAGTGAGCCTGCACAGGTAAGACCCCCCCCCCCCCTTGGTGTCCCGGTGCAGTTCCTGTGTTTGTTGGAGCTCCCATGTTCGGAAGGGCAGGAGAAGCCTTCCGGTTACGGTCACGTTGTGTTTCCTTGCCAACGGGCTGCTTAAATGACATTGGGATTTCAGGTCACCCCTTCTGGATGCTTGGAGAGCATTTAGATGGAGGGAAAATGTCCTCTGAGCATTTTGGTTTTCTGTACACATTGTACGCTTCTTCTGCAAACACCTCAAGACGGCCTCCTTCTGTCAGAGAAGTGTTCTGTGATGATACAGTCATGCATTAGTGACAGTAACATTTGAGGGAAATCGACAGAAGCTTATATATTAAATTAAAAAAACATTAGGGTGGGTTTAATTTGATATATTTTTAAATGCATGCATAATTTCTGTAGAAGATTATCTGTTCGTATTCTGAATTATCCAAATATGTATAATTACATACTTTTGATCCATTCCTGTGTGTGCTTTTCAATATCTGTCAGGCGCTTGTTCAAAGGAATTTATGTTGATAAAGTAGCAGTATGTTAATATGAATGTACTGTAGATGATAACATCATAATTATCTTTCCGCTATTGCTACAGCCCAGATTAAATGTATAATATCTTCCTTATCACTCCCTTCCTGTGAAAGCCAACCTGGATCTGTGCCCTGATAGGTCCTGTCTCTCAGCTTTCTGCCTCATTGGTTTTTACCTTTTAGATGCAGAGACCCCGCCTACAATTCAATCAGGGCTCCGCCCCTTGCATGCAGGCAGCCATTAAATCTAACCTCCCCAAAAGCAAGGTGCGCGCTGTAGAAATCTGATTAGGATTTGCTTAGTACGCTTGTAAGTCTTCTTTAAGACTGGCATAAATTTTCTTATTCACTGAATGTCAGGTATAATATAACTGTCTACAATGATATCGGGAAAGATTTAGCATCGGCGCAGGAGCTGTGATTGGTGTCCGATTTATGGTTCAGCCATTAAAGTGAGGAGCATCCAAATGGGTATCTCTGAGCAGGGAATGCATTACAGAGATCAGATAATCTGCACTCAGTGTTTCTGGGCAAGATAGATGGAATAGGCTTGCGTTCCACTCAGTCAATATTGTTACCGGCGTATCTTATCCAGCTTTCTTCCTCCTGTCTTTTTTTCTTCCAAGTGTGACATAAATTACTTTCTTTCAGTGTATGTCACCACCTCTAATGTATTATTCACAGCTGACTGACAGCCGTCTGTAATTAATTGGTCCGCAATTGAATTGTACTTTAATTAGAAGAAGTAGCTATGAAAAGACAATGGCCTGTTGTCGAATTGTTGCCAATGGACTGGAATGTGAACAAGACGAGTTCGGGTGGGGGTAGACAAGCCTGGCCCTTAACGATTCTGACAAATATGATACTTGTGTATCTGTTCTTATAATGTGTTATTTATGTCAAATGTAACTGTAAGCATTGTGGTTCATACCAATGTGCGGTGACATGTATTAGGGGGTCACAGTGTTTTAACAGTTACTTTATTTTTAATGCTTAATTGTTAAAGGGGCAGTCTGTTTGTTGCATATTGCTGACATATCATCAGATACTCATCCTGTTCCTATTTGCCCCTGGTGGCCTTGAGATGAAAACATGCACTAGACATTGTAACCTTTAAATAATGAACCCAGGCTCGTCACTAATTACTTGTAACTAATTGCAGGTTCAAGTTCTTGGCACAGTCCTGCTGTTATCCCCTAGGACATGATGCATTAATTCGTACGTAAAGAATATTTATTTTTAAAAAATCAATAAAATAAATGCAAAGCTGTAGGTTGATTTAGATAAAAGCACATAATTAACTGCTAATTGCACTGGTGTCCCCTGCCTCGTGTCCTGTGTTATCTGGGGTGATCTGGGGATAAAATACTCAGACAGGCGGAGGAATGATAATTGCAATGGATGCAACATCGAAATTGACTATTTTTTAAACAATCAGTGACCTGTGATTCCAAATGAGCCGCTTTGCAGAGATCTTCAGGGCATCCGGTCATTCGACGCCCCCATCTGGCATTAGCAAAGCCTATCGCTGACATTGAGCGTTGACTGTTATCGACGCAGTGCGGTGCAGTTCAGGGCCTTGCGGATCGATGTACGCCACGGCAGACTGAATTCCTGCCACGCCGCTTCAGAAGCGAGAAGTGGAAGTGTCCGCTTAAATGCGGCCGCTTCATTTGCTCTGCAGATAACCACCCATTGATACACTTAACGATCTAATGTTTAAAGAACGGCTGAGAAATGGTTAAGTGAAAAGAGCTCACTTTGTATCATCTTTCGATTCCTTTTTGTTAGTCCATGACCCATTCCCGGTTAAAAAGCAGCCTGAACCATCCATTCCCCCATAATGCACTGTGCCTTGCACCCACATCTCCCCCTCCGTCCCACTCTGCATTAGTCTCCCGCTGCCCTGCATTCATCACAACAATCGGCCTTTATTTATACCTCCCGATAAGACCTAGAAGACATTATTCAACTACCTAAGGTGCGAGAAGGACTGCTTGGACAGCGCCAAGTTACGGAGGAGGGGAATTGGAACAAGCCATGAGCGGAAAAACGATGGTAGTGAATAATGCCTGGAAGCTCAGCGGGGTGGAGAGGTGGGCGGTGAGCATTAGTGTTCGATTTTTACGTGTCATTTGTTTGATTACCTCACGGTGCCTTGCGACGACAGCCCCCAACCCAACAGACAAATGGTATATTCCATGCTTTTCTCAAACCCAGCTATCCCTGTTTGGGATGATCCAGTTGGCTAATCTGTCATGGCAGAATGGGAAGCACCATCCAGCTGCAATGCTGCTGATCTCAAACCCTGGTACCTCCTGCACCCTGATAATATTCTTCGCCCCTCACGTGTGGCCTCACCTCCCCCATCTTTTCTGTGATGGTTTGTTCCAGCCATTCGGTTTGCCAGGGAAAAAGATGGTGGCAAGGTGTGCTTTTCGATGTGATTTAGTTGAGGAATCCATCATTTTAGAGTACCTTTTCTCTCATCGGGATTCGTTTTCCTCTGTTTTATGCTTTCTCTCTTTCAGTGCCAGCCTATACGCACAGTCTATTCACTCTTTCAGACACTGAACTTGGGAGAACATCAGTAACTGTGATGGCTATAATTTAAGCATGGTTTCATTACGCATTATGTCACTTTAAGGATACGGTACATTTTAATCAACTTCCTGAAATTTACTAATGGCTCAAGTACCATCGATTTGTTTTTGGGACAGACGGGAAAATGTTTACACAAATTAAAAATAAATAACTAAATTTATAAGTGGTGAGTTGAAACACTTCAGTGCGGGGAGAAGGGGACGTGTCGTCGCTCACCCTAGACAGCGTGAGGTGTTTCCTGCGTGCCTTACCTGCGAGTCTCGTTAAATGGCAGCCCGCCTCCGGATCTCGTTAGAGATGCCGGGCTTGCTCTAATCAGCACGCTTCCAGAACGTTCAGAGCACTGCTTAGAGGTAATGTCAATTTTATCGGGCCGGGTAGAACGGGTAGATTCCTGGGCTCACCTGTGCCGGGCTCAGGAGCTCGTTGATTAAATTGCACGTGTCTTCTGCTTATGGCCTTGTTAAATCTCGCGACCTCGTTAACAGAAGAATGCGTTCCTCCCCCCACCCAGTCCTAGATTGCATGTGTTAAATTATAAATTTGCAAAAAAAAGGGCAATATTCTCTCTCCGTTTAGTAAGGAATCACAGGGGCATTGGACTTAATTATGAATAAACACAACGTCCATCTTTGTTCTCAGCACATGGGGAAAGACGGAACTCAGTAACGCAGCTAATTAATTATCTCTGTAATGGAGGTTTTATTTTCCAACTTGCTAGATGAACGCCGCTGAAACTTATTTTAGATGAATTTTCATTAGAGGATTCTGGGGGATCTCTCTGATATGCAGCCCAACGCAGCTCATGTGGCCAACGTGGCCCACTGCAACCAACATAGTCCTGTGCATCCAATGCGGTCCACTGCGTCTAATGCGGCCCAGTGCGTCCAATGCAGCCCAGTGCGTCCAATGCGGCCCAGTGCGTCCAATGCAGCCCAGTGCGTCCAATGCGGCCCAGTGCGTCCAATGCAGTCCAGTGCGTCCAATGCAGCCCAGTTCCTCCAGTGCGGCCCAGTGCAGCCCAGTGCCCTCAACGTGCACGCTGTACCTCTGAAAATGGCACAGCTGCTCCAGCTAGCCTCCTCACCTTCTCAACAGAGGAATCTTATCTCCAGGCCCCTAAAATCTCTCTCTCATCAAAATGTTTAAATGTGACTATTCTTCTTAAATTGTGTAATATTAATGCAATCAATAAATTGGTACAATCACTCCTCATACAACCACACATTTGCAAATATGACGGTAATAAAAAAAAAAAAATCCACTGATGCGTGCATTCAGGACAAAATTCAGGACCTGCAGCAGTAGAATGTACAAGATCCTCTTAAAAGTGCCCACAAAAGAAACGATTACGGAAGGATAAGCAAAGTCATAAGTACAGTCGTGGTCATGCCCAGGCTACCATCATTTTCATTAACCACCATCTTGCTAATTGACCCAATCATTGGAAACGAACGCGGATGCTGAGTGAGGAGTGGGTGTATGCTAATTGCTAGTACGCACATGGGAGAGTGGTGGCGCAGTAGCTAGCAGTGTCACTTCATACCTGGTTGGTTCAGGTCCTGTCCCTTCTTCTGTGTGCATGCATGCGTGTGTGTGCGTGCATGTGCGCACGTGTGTGCATGCATGCGTGTGTGTGCGTGCATGTGCGCACGTGTGTGCATGCATGCGTGTGTGCGTGTGTGTGCATGCATGTGCGCACGTGTGTGCATGCATGCGTGTGTGTGTGTGTGCATGCATGTGTGTACGTGTGCGCGGATGTGTGTGTGTGTGTGTGTGTGTGTCTTACTGCGGTTCAATCAATGATGTCCCAAAGCCTCCCGCCCTGCACTTCCTCAGATCAATTCATTCAACAGAGTCATTCCAAGGTGCTTTACATGGGTGTATTTGTAATACATCCCTACATCATTTGTAAACAGTGTTGGGGAAGTTACTTACAGAGGTAATCCATTACAGAGAGAAGTGGGAAGTACTCTGTGACTGTGACACTTTATAACAGGTTGGTTGAAACCAAATCTTGGTTTGCATTTGTACTTTCTGGATCTGATCTTTCCACCTCTTTCCATTAACGTTTTGAGTAACGTCCCAAACACTGTTTATACAGAAATAAGCATGATTGTCTCTCCACAGCAGTGTGCCCTATAACCTGGATGGAACATGGATGGATGGATGAATGGAGGGATGGGTGAATAGTTAGTACAGTTTTCAAAGCTCGGATGCTATAGCCACACAAACAGACAAATATTTTCCATCCTTGTGGGTACAACAGCAGCCAGGACTGGGAATTGAATCTTCTCTGTTGCCATTTGTGGAGAATTACCATTTGCGAGCTGGGATTTGTAGGTACTTGATAAAAATAGACTCCTTAGCAATCTCCTCTCCCATTTCATTCCGACTTTTATTTTTACGGCGAGTCGGTGATCTGCCACTGCAATAAAAGTCCCATTGCCAGGGGTTAGAATTTAAACTCTCACTTTAACATCTGCTCCGATCTCTCCTCCGGCCTGTAATATCACTCCCAGCGCACCCAGTGTGCTTCCCTTAGTGTCTTAGTATCTAAATATAAATTCATTTTCGGGGAAGAAAAAAGAAAATCACAGACAGGATATCTGAAAACTAACCAGAGCATCGTGAAGGACATTTCGTTATGAATCCTTTATAGTGAAAATAGAATGTATTCCAAATAAGATACAAAAGCTGCAGTGGTTATAAACTGTTTCCATGTTCTCCCCGTGTTGTCATGGGGTTTCCTCTGGGTTCTCCAGTTTCCCTTCACAATCCAAAAACCATGCCAAGGTGAATTGGAGTTGCCAGATTGTCAGTAGGTGTGAATAGTATGTGTGTGTGGGAGTCCAGATACACCTTACCTTGTGGGGACCAAATGTCCCAACAACATGATGAATATCCATTTTTTTACCTTATGGGTCCCCAAAAGGGAAAACTCCATTTTCTATAAATCCATGACTGCAATCAAAAAAGCAAGAATGCAAAACCTCCTGTATTTTGCTTGGTTACTTATAGTTATGGTTACGGGCTGTGTAGGGGTTTAGGTTGTCATAGGTTTTTCCCACAGAAATTAATTAGTGGTCCCTACAAAAAATATGATTACAAGTATGTGTGTGTTCGTATGCCCTGTGATGGGTTGGCACACCATCCTGGGTTATTTCTTATTTTGCTCCTGTAGTTTCTGGGATAGGCTGTGGATCACTGCAACCTTGTGTTGGACAAATGGGTATAGAGGATGAAGGGATGGATGGATGGATGGATGAATGGATGGTTATAAACTGATCAGTCGCATGCAGAGAAGAAGAAACTGCAGTTGTTCTGTATTGCCAGCATCGTCTTGCATAAATTGCTTCAGGTAAGATCAGCATTCATGCTATGCATTGTAACTGTCAGCAGGATAAATCACTTTGGATGGAGATATTTAATAAGGACATGAGGAGGAACCTGTGGACAAAGCCTTACGTGTTTCACATTTGCAGCTCCCATTAAACCAGAAATCTGTCAATTGTAAATAGTCCAGTGGGAGTTAGTTCTAATATCAGAGGTTAACAGCTCTGTGTTGTTCATCTTGACCTTTGTAAGTTACCAGGAGGGGCTGAGATTTCAGCGTGACAGATATGGCGTGCCAGTATTAATGACTGAAGATGGAGGAACGAGAGCTGGCTTGATAGCCGACACTGATCGATAACGTCTTCAGGCGACGTGGTCACAGAATTACAGCACACGAGCCCCGAAAGCGGAGAAATGACGTGCTGGCTCGCAAAAGGCAGTTTATACACAGCTCCCCCCTAGTTAAGGTTATAACAGATGTTGTTTGTACTGCAGCAACTGTAAGTAGAACTTTCTGATTCAGCTGATTGATAAAGGATTAGTAATAAGCTGATTTTTAATGTGTGAATTCCATACATTATATGGCACAGTGTCATTCGCTTCATGTCTGGGCTAGTGTTGGCATAGAGTTAGGGTATAGGCAGCAGGTCTGTTATCTGGGAGGATAGCTGGGGAAGGGACCAGGCCCAGGATGCAGGGGGGCAAGAGAGACAATGATCAACTACCTAAGGTGCCCTGATGGTTGGTATAAGGGATAGGGTATGGTTAGGGTTAGAGTGTGGTTGGTTAGGATACAGTTAGGGTTAGGGTATAGTTGGTGTTAGGGTCAGGATTAGGGTATAATTGGTGTTAGGGTAAGGGTATGGTTAGTATAACGTCAGGATCATAATATGGTTAGTGTTCTCCTCCAGCTCCCTTAAACAGAGACAAGGTCATACTGGTCCCTGCTGACAGAAGGACCAGGTGCTTTTTATTCTAGGAAATCTCATGTCTGAACAATTGAAGAATTATTATTTTTTTAAAAGTGATGCTTTGTAATGTAGCACTTCAGAAGAAGAATGGCGTCTGGGCCCGGATAGACCTGCTGTCTTTATGAGGGTCGTATGAGTTTAATATAAGCAGCTTGGTCCTTCAGAAAGACCACAGCGTTTTTGCTAGGAGGATGTAGAAAGATGATGCTAAAACGCCGCGCGGTTGCGTAACAACCGATACGGCGGCGACGTGCATAACCAGGGACGTGCGCGATGTATTATTTTCAGTCATGGTGCCGTGTCTTTTAGCGAGAAGAACACAGACCCGCCAGCTGTCACTTCCTGTTAAGCGAACAGCAGCTGTCTCCCGTCTGCCGTCTGGGACGCGATCGCTTCCCTGTGAGCCACAGTCCTTATTCTTCATCCATAAAAAAGCAGAGAAATATAGACATTTAATAACATCTGTGCCTTATTTCTAAACAGCTTTAACTTTGAAAATAGTAAAAGTTGCCCAGGAAAGGATTGCGATTAAAATTCAGCAAAAGAACCAAAGAGGCCCAGGTATTCGTGCAAAATGTCGTTCAAAGGCCCGTCTTTAAAAGACAGAAGTGCCTTCAGTTGTTCACTCAAGGTCTGGAGGTTCCCATTTAATTTCTCTGACTGAAAGCACCTTGAAATGACAGCAGATTTATAAAAAAAAGAGACACAGACGGCATAATCCAGTTGGTTTGTAGCTCCGCTTGTCATCATAACGCAGCTTGAGAACGTTCTTGAAATTCGGAGGATGCCAGACGCTCCAATGCCACGGCGCCTTGGACCCGTCAGGACGCCGTGTTCAAAAAGACAGTTACGTCAGCCGCACCGGCTCGCTGTCTTGCCGTTCGCAAAGTGCCCTCTTCCGCAACTCCTCATGGATCTCTTCCAAAGATGAAGCACCACGAAAATATTCTGAGCGGGATGGACCAGCGACGTGCGTTTTAGAAATAAACACTTCAGATCGCCGCAGAGCTCTTCACAGGAACATCATCCCTGGAAGGATATCTGGATTTGAGGGATGTCTTACTGGTCTCGAGAACCCTTCAGAATAAAATGCTATTAGAGCAGAACATAATAATCCAGGTTGATGAATAGTGAAGCACAGTGAAGTGAAGTGAAGCAGATTCAGGCATGACCGAATCTCACTGCGGCATGACTGCATACAGTCCGCTCAGAATGGTTGTGTTTGGCTGGGAGCAAAAACAGGAAGTGGAACCAAGGCACGATTTTAGAAATTTCGAAATTTAAAATCATGGGCGTCGCTAGGCCATTTTTAGGGGGGCTTTAAACTTCTCCCTAAACTTTACACAAATTGGTGAATGCCCACGTTCCCTTTATATTTCATAATAAAACGGCGGCAGAGTTCGGCTCCGC